>JAWWMW010000718.1:58101-80934 GCA_035048345.1 Echeveria elegans
TTTTTTTATTAATTGTTTTAAATTATTTTATGAAATATTTTAAAATAATTTTATATACACTTTTTTATCATCAAAATTACATTATTTAGCGACCAAGTGGTCGCAAAATAAATTCAATTTTTGATTTTATTTTTTATTTAGCGACTACGTGGTCGCTAAGTAGTAAAAGTTTTGGGTTTTAATTAAATTAATAATTTGCGACCACGTGGTCGCGAATTAATAAAAATTTATGAATTTTAATTTAATTAATATTTTGCGACCACATTGTCGCTAATTATTTTAATTTTTTGAATTTTGATTAAATTAATATTATAGCGACCACGTGGTCGCTAATTATTTTAATTTTTGAAATTTTGATTTAATTAATATTATAGCAACCACGTGATCGCTAATTATTATAATTTCTGGAATTTTGATTTAATTAATATTATAGCGACCACACGGTCGCTAATTAATTAAATTATCTAAATAGTTGCATTTCATTATTTAGCGACCCAGTGGTCGTAAATATTGTAGTCCCTGAATTAGCGACCGACGTTTTAGCGACAAGTGTGTGGTCGCTAACGTATAATAGCGACCACGAGGAGGCCTTTTTCGGCCACTTTTGTTGTCGCAAAATAAACTTTTTTTGTAGTGGTCGGATTGTTTGCTATACTATGATTTAAGAATATTTAACTTCATAAAATACTAGTTTTGGCCTTCTCGGCACATCCCTACCCTTGGTCCATCTTTATAGATTACTCACCTAGTTAAAGCACTTATGCAATGAGAGCTATCATAGGTTCACAATCATTCTTTCCTAGTATGAAACTACACAAACAATTCTATTAGAATTTCGTCAAACACCTAAAATGCAAAATCATAGAATTATATAAATATATGTAAAATACATTCAATCATTCATGAGTACCAAAGGATCCATTAGACCCTTGTCATCTAAGTCCCTACTCACTCATGGCGAGTCAGAAACAATACATATTAGAATAAAAATAACAGCAAAAATGAGTAGAGAAAAGTTTAAGGAATGCTCAATGTCGAAGAATCTTTGGTCGAGTAGAGTCTCCTCCGTCACTTATCTTCAGTAGGGTCTCGTCACTATTTCTCTCAGAGACGTCCTCTCTATGTACAAAGGTTGAGTTGTTTGTGCGTGTATGATGTTGAGACTCTCTCGTCGTGGCTCCCCTGAAACCATAAAGTTAAAGTTGTATTTATAGTGCAGTCTAACTCTTCATTTCTTGCATCATAATGACACGCCATTTATTGCTTTTCTTTATCTCTTCATCTTTATATTCCTTTTCTCTCCACAAATAACATCTTCATGACTCTTCATACTCTCTTTGATTTGGATGATTTAATTGCTTCTTCATTTGGTCGAGTTGATTTTCGGTCGAGTAAGTCGAAGTGTCACACTCTGCAAATCAACTCGGTCGAGCTACTCCTCTTGGGTCAACTCATTCGATCGAGTGACTTGGTGACTATATTGAATGAGATGCCTCAAGTTTCTCCACTCGGTCGATCTACTCCTAAACTCAAGCTAAAACTTCTGATTTTACTCGATCAATCAGCATTTTTGTTATATTTTGCTCCAAGCTATTTTAAATCCTGAAATGTGTATTTCATGCCTGAAAAGCAATATGACGTGTGTAAGTATAATGGTTTTCACGCAAGTCAAAGAATTTATAAAACTATGGTGACCTAGTATCGAACCCAAGGAAACGGTTAAGACAAAGTCATGTTAACTATTTACTCGGGATAATTCTAAAGTTTAGGGAGGTTTTATATTTGGTTTTATTTTAAAAGAACAAATGTTAGTACACTATCTAAATTAGATAACTAGAATCTAACTTCAACAATAGTAATCATGGATTATGTTGAACATGTTATAAAACAATGTAGAATAAAGTAAAGTTGATTTTAATGTAGGACTAAACAAGTTCAAACAATATAACTGTCACCCTTTCGATATGTTGAATTATATACGTAGAAACAAATTAATTGACGATACAATTCTTACCCTTTCAGTCTGTTGAATTGTCATTATAGAACTCAAATCCCTTAGCATCACCCTTTCGGTCTGTTTGCTAATTTCATCGAATCCGCTTTAAGCTTATCTTCAGATCAGCTAGGTTCTCCTTTGGTCCATCCCTACAATAATTAGATTAATGACATATTTTAACTTAATAATGCACTAGGGTCTCCTTTCAGTCTATCTCCAAACTATGTTCTTCTTTCGATCCATCCCCAATTTATATCACTTATGCAAAGAGAGATACACTAGGCTAAAATACATGTCTCAAACTCACAATAATTCATAAAAATGTATGTAAACATATTCAAACACTCATGAGTACTATGAATCCATTAGACACCGTCATGAGGTTAGAATATATTACATATTCAAACTAAAAATTAAAGTAAAACGAAGAAGAGTTAGAAATGCTCAGGAATGGTCTTCAAATGTAGGCGGCTTCTTCATTCTTTGCGACCATGTTGGAGTACTCGAGCACTAGTGGAACTTGGACTGAAGAGTGATCGAGCAGCTCCCCATGAGGGATGGGCTCCTCTGATTTTCGTGCCTATGGCCTATGGAAATTTTTTGTCTTATGCCTTAGTGTGAAGCTCCTTTTATATAGGGAAGGGAGACCTTTCATTTCCCAAAGAGAATGTCAACATAATGTCCACATGATGTGATCATTTGCTTGTTTTGACCGAAAGACTCTCTTAACTTCCGAATCACTGCTTGACATAAACATAAAAGTTTTAGTATTTTGAGTCAGCTTTTTAACGCGTTTTACTTTGTCTCGATCGGATACCAAATGCTCCTTATGGAACCTTCCAAAGCTGGAAAGGACAAAACTGTCGATTTTGATCCAGGAGTCCTTTCGGTCAAAATGGAGTTTCTTTCGATAAAAATAATGCTATCTCGGTGTTTGGTACGATCAAAAGCACATTTGTTTTGATCGAAATGAATGCCTCTGATCATTTATCTCGATTGAAAGAAGTTTTGTCTCGGTCGAATATCCTAACGTTCGAATCAGTCCTTGAAGTCAACATAATGATTGTATAACTTTGAGATAGCTTTGGAATGCAAATTGTTTCACCTTAATCGGATAACGTATGCGGCTTGTGGAAACTTTTAAAGCTCTAAAGGTTAAAAAGGTCGCCGATTTTACTCTTTTTATTCTCGTTTTTGCTATGTTTTGCTCCAAGCCTTTAAAATCATCAAGAAGTGTATTTTAAGCCTGAGATAGGAATGTGAGTGTAGAATATGACACTTTATATGACAAAAGTGAAGAATACAAGCGAATAATTGTCTAAATATTAAACCATTTTAACACCGATCACAATACGAGTATCAAATACGAATAATTTCATCTCATTATTGTTAAGAATAAGATTAAAGACGTGTGTCAATTATCGACAATCACGAAACTCATCACATACGTGTCGTGTAAATCAAGTATATTTATATGGACGTATGTTAAATCAGTTGTCCATTTGAATACCACATTATACTCATTACACTGTAGTTTTTAGACAAGTATAACTTATTAATGAATGTAACGTTGTTTTAGCGGACACCTATGCATTTATCTGGTATTTGGGTAACTCACAATATTCATGAATTTAACACTGTAATGATTCATGAATATAACATTGTATTTAATAGACAACTTCAAATGCAAGTAATCTAATTTTAACAAAAATTTCTAGGGCCGTTATTCATCTTCTCTCCGACGATCTTGAGCTTTTAAAATGTTGAAACGCACCGACTTCACTGTATCGTGCGGATGGCGATGCGGATGTTGAAAGATCGAGGGTATTACATTCAGGAAGATGAGATAAATATGGCTTACAAACAATTCATTAACATGTATGGTGAAAATCCAGAGCATGAGTCACTCACAGGCTCATCCCGTCATCGTCGTTTCCAATTAAGAGTAGAAACAAAAATCTGAAAATCAACAACTGCAATTAGGGCACTCGTACAATTACATGCTACAAAAAACTATTGCAAATAGCGAGTCACTCATTATCGAAGTCACGACCTAGTGAGGAATGTCGGTTGTTTCCCTTAAACGATTTCCCCTTGATCGATCGTTGTCTGTTTGTTAGTGGATAAGGAGATTTCAGAAGACTAAATTTGTAACCAGCAACTATGTGTTGGACGGTCAGGTGGTTTAGCCTTGTTATGGCATCAAGATAGATGTAGATGTGACTGTGTGTTCCTTCTTGAAGTCCCATTGATGTTGTGGTGAGGGGAGAAAAAATGAGTTTTGATTAACATTTTTTAATAATAATCCAATGGTCAAGCGGAGGAAGGAGAGTTGGGAGATAATGAGAAACCTGTATAGAGAGCAGTCTGTGTCATGGTTGGTGTATGGCGACTTTAATGAAATAATGTACTCGTGGGAGATCAAATGAGATAGAATGAGGTGGAAGGCCCAGATGATAGATTTCAGAGAGGTGTTAGTCGATTGTGAGCTCTTATACCAGGGCTGGAAAGTTTCTCTTTTTAGATTTTCAAATAAAAGGACGGGAAGTCTAGAAATCAGGGCCAGACTGGACACAGCTTTTGCTAACAAGGAGCGGTTGTCAAGGTTTCCTAGAGCTGAAGTACTCCATGGCTTTGCAAACTCATCTGACCATAATCCTATTACTCTCAGTTTAAGTAAGTCAAACAAGAAGACAAAAAGGGGTTGTCAAAAAGAGTTCAAGTTCGAACCAATATGGATGAGGAAAAAAAAATTTAGACAGACTGTCGAGGATTATTGGAGATTAGCTAATCAAGAGGGGCGGATGTTATCAAATAAGCTGAAGTCATGTAGAGAAAAGGTAGCCCTGTGGAACAAAGCTAGTTTTGGCAATGTGCAAAAGAGGATTAAATCCCTGAAGAATGACTTAAGCAAACTAAGGGAGTGACTCAAAAACAAAGGAAATTGCAAGGAAGAAAGAAGTAATCTCAGAGGACTTAGATGAGTGGTAAGCTAGAGAGGAGTTACTCTCAAGCAAAGGGGGAGAACAGACTGGCTTAAAAGTGGGGAGCATAATGCAATATTTTTTAAGTCGAAAGCAACGCAAAGAAATGAGAGAAAGCACATGGATTATATATTAAAGGAGGATGGATCAGAGACTTATAGTTTGGATGAAATTATGACTGAGTTCACAGCATATTATAACAATATTTTCACATCTTCATTTCCAGTAGGTACCCAGCAAAGATGGGAGAAAGATTTCAAGACATGACCCCAAGATTAATGATGAGATGAATGCAAAACTTGTTGGGCCTTACACTATAGAAGCGGTCCACAGAGCTCTTTTTCAGATGCACCCAGAGAAAGCCCCGGGGATGGACGGTTTCTCTCCGAGTTTTCACCAGAATTTTTGAAATTTGTGAAGGAAGATGTTTGTTCCGAGGCTCTAAATTTTCTTAACCATTGGGGAGCTGAACTCAAACTTGAATATGACGTGAATCATCATCCTAAAAAAAAGACGCAATAAAAGTGGCAGACTTTCGATCGATCAGCTTATGCAATGTCTCTATGAAGATCATTACAAAAGTGTTGGCAAACTGATTGAGCGAGTGCCTTCCCCTGATCATATCTCAGTCTCAGAGTGCATTTATCAAAGATAGGCTAACAGCGGACAATATTCTTCTTGCACATGAGGCAAGTCAGTGCATAAGGAAGAAGAGAAGCGAAACTGAGGGTTTCTTATCAATTAAGATTGTTATGAGCAAGGCATATGAGAGAGTGGAATGGACTTTCCTCAAAGAATTTCTTCTAATTCTAGGCTTCCACCCGGGTTGGGTCGGTAAGGTGACGTTATGTGTTGAGACTGTCCACTATAAGCTGAAAATATATGGGAAATAATCGAAGGTGATCAGTCCTACCCGTGGCGTAAGACAAGGGGATCCTCTATCACCATACCTCTTTTTATTGTGCCAAGAGTGGTTCTCTTCACAATTAATGATACTGCAACAGGAAAAAAAACGTAGAAGGTAGCAGGTAGCAGGGTGGCGTATGGGTTGAATAAGATGAATCACCTATTTTTTGCAGATGATTGTTTACCCTTCATCGAAGTAGAGCTGGGTCTTAAATGAACTGAAGTCTCTTCTGGAAAGATATAAAAGGGTGGCGGGCAAAGAGTGAACCTGGAGAAATTTGAATTTTCCCATAGACCGAATATTGAGGACACGTTGAAAATGATGTTTTCTAATTTCTTGGAGATGAAACCTGTACAAATGCGTTCAAAATACTTAGGACTTCCCATGGTAATCGGCCAAAACAGAACAAAGACATTCAAGGAGCTAGAGGAGAAAATGAACAGAAAGATCCAAGACTGGAAAATTTTAACGCTATCATGGGCAGGGAGAGAAATTTTAATCAGGGCGTTCTTACAATCTCGGCTTACCTTCTCGATGAGTTGCTTTAACATGTCTAAAACTATGTGTAGCTAGTTGAATGCGTGGATGCTACGCTTCTGGTGAAATTGTGGCAAGAAGAAAAATAGTATACATTGGATCAGGAAGGAGAAGCTCCTTAAGGAGAAATCTTTAGAAGTAATGGGATTCAGATATGTGGACTGTTTAAAAGTTGTGTTATTAATGAAACAACTATGGAGAATACTGAGTATGCCGGACATTCTGCTGAGCAAAGTGATGAGGCAGAAATACTTTAGAAATGGAGATATGTTTTCGGGGAGCCCAAGCAAGCTGACTCTTTTGTATGAAAGAGTCTATGAGGAGTTATGGATATGTTTCATTCTGGTATAATTCTAGTTGATAATAGATGGATTTGGAAACACTCTTCATCATGTGGATATGCGGGAAAATCAGGTTATGGCCTTGCGTTTAAGTGGAAAATGGCCAAAGAGTCTGGAGATTGGGAAACATCTGTCTGGGTTACCAGGGAGAGGAATTGGAATCAATTCAGAAAGATGAAAGAGAGCGGATGAGATGAAGATCTTTCCGTGGAGATTAATTTTCAATGCTCTTCCGATGTTTCACAATCTAGTAAGAAGAGGGGTCGGTGAGATGAGAAGTGTGTGCTCTGTGGTTTTGAGAAAGAAAATAGGAGAAATTTATTTATGGAATGTTGAAGGGGAAATGTTAGAGGGAGCATCCAACTCGGGAGATTGGCTTTGGAATGTCTTGACAGAGTGACGTATCGATGTTATTAAGAAATTCATTCTAGGAGTTTACTTGTTATGGCATACTAGAAACTTGGCCGTTCACAGGAAACAATGGTGGATGGTTAGCTTCTGCACTTTTAAAGCCTCTAGCCTAAGTGCCCAATTCGAACTAAGAAAGCTTTTAGGACACACAGAGCTGAATGGTAAAAAATAGTGGAGATGGAGTTTTGTGGGAGGTGTTCTGTGATTGCTCCTGGTCTTGGCAAAGGAGGTGTGGTGGATGGGCTACGATGATACTGAGAAATAACACAATCATGAGATGTCAAACCGATTTTGCAGAAGAATGTGTGTCTGGTGTGCAGGCTGAGGTGAATGAACTTGTTTTGGGTTTACATATGGCGGAAAAGCTTAAGTGCAAATCGGTTATTTTTGACTCGGTTATTGTGTGGAAGCCATTTGGATTTTACAAAGGGGCGGGGGGCATGAGACACTTGTATGAGATACTTTGATGAAGGGACTAAGGCTACTTAGGGAGACCCGGGCTTGGAGTTGATGCATAACTTCAGGGGAGAAAATAGATATGTGAATTTTTTGGTTAAGAGGTCAGCAGGGGGATTGGGTGTGGCTTATTGTTGATGCGCTTTCGATATTGATGGTTGGTATGGGAATCTGTGGCTAGAGGGATAGGTCCTTTTCATACACAGTGGGAGCAGGCATCTTCTCTAGTTCTAATTCTGGAGGATGATCCTTTTGTTGCTATTATTTAATTAGTGATCAAATCGGTTCTGCATTTGTTTCCATTTATGGGTGTTTTGTTGTTTTTGGGGCGTTGCCCTTGTATTGAGAAAAAACTATTTGAATTTGATACCGAGCTATCAGCCACGTTTGATTTTTGATTTTTCAATTTTACATTTTTTCCCTTAAGCACATGTTTTGTCTCTATATTCGACTTATTACATATTTGTTAGTTGTAAATTTATCCCTCAATCAAAACAATAAATCAAAGCAAATCAATGTGTTTATCTTACTTTGTTATGAAAGTCAATTATAGGATTTTTGTGGTTTCGTTTGTTTAAGAAGTGGACCCCACGTGGTAGAAATTGAAGAGAGTTTTGAGTGAATTACAGATCGATGTTGATGAAGTTTGCTTAAAAAAGGCATGCAATGTAACGAAGAAAGACACATTCTCCTCCTCACTCTCTTTTTTTCTAAAATATATTCCAGTACCTTTGAGTCCTAACAAGTCCGAAAAATTCTCAAGCTTTCTAAAGTATTTATAACACGTTAATTATCAGCACGACTTTGTGCCCAATTGAGTAGTAGTTACTTTACCTTTTATATTTTTGTTCGTGTATAATATAAAATTACTATATTGGTGGATTATTCCTTATAGTAAAATAATGTGATTTACACCTTTACTTTAACTTTTATATTACTGTTCGTGTATAATATCGAATTACTAAATTGGCGGATTATCCCTTATAGTAAAACGATGTGATTTACACCGTATTTTATTTCAGTGCATAACATCATTTAAATACAGATGGGCGATTTTTTCTTCGCCGCTGTATTAAAGGATGTGATTTACATTAATTCCATTAACTATTTCATATTTGTTTTGAACATACTACAAGCTTATTTAGTTTACCTGTTTGTTTATTTGAGTATTTAATGACGTGGTTAAATTAACTAATTTATATTAATTCTTTTAACTATTTCATAATTGTTTTGAACATACTACATGCTTATTTGATTTACATGTTTGTTTGTTTGATTATTTGACAACATGATTAAATTAACATTAGCACTAAATTTATTGAAAGTTAGTGTACACCAAACGACTCTATTTCCCCCAAACGGTTCTTTTTTTTCCCTCAAACAGATCTATTTTTTCTTATAAAATCAAACTTGCCAAACCATATTTTACACGCAAAATATTTCATCTTCTACTCATATTTTTCTTACTCAAAATTTTCAAGAAAAGAAATGTTTTCTCCAGACTTAATTCTGGCTGTTGTCTTGATTGTTGTCATGACCGGAGACCTCTCACCAAATGAGTTTTATTTTTATCGTAATTTTAGCGGTGGTGTGTTGTCATGATCAATTGGCTTCGAAAGTCCATCCATTGTTAAGTATCTTGAACCTCGAATTGATAATATTTTTACAACTCCACTACAATAATCTGCCATTTTAGCGTCCACACATTAGCATCCAACTGAAAATGGATGCTAATTAGCATCCAGGTGGTCGCTATTATAAAACGGACGCAAATTTCAGCAACCACATGGACGCCTCATTTGGACGCTATTTTGCATGGAAAAAATTGGCATAAAAAATTACCGTCCATTCAGCGACCACGTGGTCGCCAACTTCTATGCGAAAAATTTAGCGACAAATATTATCATCCACGTGGTCGCTAATTTTGGTGCGAAAATACTTTTGCGACCACGTGGTCGCTAAATGAATTAAATATTATATATTTCATAAAATATAATTAATTTTAAAATAAATTAAAAAATAAAAATAAATACTAGCGTTCATGTGGTCGCAGATATTTATTTTTTTATACATCGAATTAATGTTAGCGACCAATTTATTTTATTTTTAAAATTATTTTAAAATAAATTTTATTTTACAAAATATATAATATTTAATATATTTAGCGACCACGTGGTCGCTAATATTTTTTTATAAATTGAATTACTTTTAGAGACAAAGTGGTCGCTAATATTTTTTTATAAATTGAATTAATTTTAGCGACCACGTGAACGCGAAATGAATTTTATAAAAATAGTTATTGATCATCGTGGTTTACATCTTTCTCACACATAGTGTCATCATATATGATGACAGTAAACATATTCATTATTTAGCGACCACGTGGTCACAGATATTTTAATTTACAAAATTTTTGAATTAATTATTTAGCAATCACATGATCGCTAATATTTATATTTTTGAAAATGTTTTAATTAATTAATTAGCGACCAAGTGGTCGCTAATATTTCTATTTCCGAAGATGTTTCTGTTTTTACAATTAGGGAATAAGTAGCGATCGACCAAGTGGACGCTAAATGTCGTGGTCGCCAAATGGCGACCATGTGGATGCTAAATATCATCTGCGTCCAGCGTTTTAGCGACCACACTTTTGTGGATGCTAAAGCCAGGTTTTGTTTTTGTAGTGCTCATTTTGCTGATTGCCATTTCAATGAGGAAAATTTTCCAACATTTGGGGAGGAAAGAAAACAGCTGAAAAAACAAATTTCTTGGTTCGTACCAACATTAGTACATCTTGATCCCTGATGCTTTTACAGACATAAAAAGAGTTACAAAATCACATACCAGCTGTGAATGCTCCAGTTCAGATTGAAATTCCGAAAGAGAAATCTGAAAATAAAGTGAGTCATGAAATTACAACACGCCCAAAGCGTGGAAGGCCACCTGATTCAAAGAATAAAAATCCTTGCAAAATTAGAGCGGAGGATAAACAAGATAACTCCATGATGGAGATAACTTTCTGAAGAAGTACAGGAAAATCAAGAAATCTCGATTAATTATGATAACACAAACATTATATGGAACCGAAACGAGAGCATCGATGATGCATTCTCTTATAACTTGGCATGTGATATCATGGATGAAAATGATGGAGATTATGAGCCACGTTCGATTACCGAATGTAAGTATTGACTTGATTGGATCTAATGGAAAATGGCAGTTGGAACTGAACTAGACTTGCTTGATAAACGAAAAGTTATTGGGCCTATAATAATCACACCTAATAATGTGATACCCGTTGTGTACAAATGAGTATTTGTACGAAAGAGAAATAAGAAGAACAAGATTGTGCGATACAAGGCAAGGCTTGTTGCACAAGATTTTTCTCAAAGGCCCAGTATCGATTTTGAGGAAACGTATTCTCCTGTCATGGATGGAATTACGTTCAGGTACTTGATAAGTCTAGCAGTTCATTAAATACACAATATGCATCTCATGGATATTGTTACAAATTATTTATATGGATCACTGGATATAGACATTTACATGAAAATTTCGGAAGGTTTCAAGATGCGTAAAGCATCGGAGTCAAAAGCTAGAGAAATGTATCTATCAAATTGGAAAGATCCTTGTACGGATTAAAACAATCTGGCGCGCATGTGGTACAGTAAATTGAGTAAATATTTATTACGAAAGGGTTATGTCAATGACCCTCTTTGTCAATGCGCCTTTATAAAGAAAACAACATCTGGATGCGTAATTATTGTTGTCTATGTTGATGATTTAAATATCATCGGAACCAGTGAAGAGATTTTGAAAGCAATCTCATATCTGAAGAAAGAGTTCGAAATGAAAAATCTTGGTCTATAAATTGAGCACCTATCAAGTGGGACATTTGTGCATCAATCGAGCTATATGAAAAAGATAATAAAACGATTCAATATGGATAAATGTAATCCATTAAGTACCCCGATGGTTGTAAGATCCCTTGATGTAAATAAGGATCCATTTCTCCCTCGCGAGGAATCTGAAGAACTTTTTGGTCCATAAGTACCTTATTTTAGTGTTATTGGAGCACTATTGTATCTTACTAATTAATTGTATTCGTCCAGACATACCATTTATAGTTAATGTGTTAGCAAGATTCTATTCCGCTCCTACAAAAGACACTGGAATGAAATCAAGCATGTGTTTCATTACCTTCAAAGAATGATTGACTTATGACTATTCTATCCTAATAATACAAAATCAGTTCTGATTAGTTACGTAGATGCGGGTTATTTGTCTGCTCCACATAAAGGAAAATCACAAACAGGGTATGTATTTACATGTGGAGGTACTGCGATCTCTTGGTGTTCGCAAAAGCAGACTGTTGTTACAACATCATCAAAATAGGCTGAAGTTATCGCCCTACATGAGACAACTCGCGAATGTGTATGGCTGAAGTCCATGACACAACATATCAGGGCCACAAGCGGCCTCTCATCAGTGAATGAGTCAATCACTCTCTTCAAAGTTAATGCTACTTGCATTCCCAAATGAAGGAAGGATTCATCAAAAGCGGTAGAACAAAGCATATCCACCTAAATTCTTTTCGTACACTAAAGAATTGGAAAGGACAGAACAATCAACATACAGTATGTCCGTTCTGACGAGAACTCGGCAGACACCTTCACTAAGGCGCTTCCCAATTTCACAAAGCATGTCTAAAATATCGGGATGCAGAAGCTACAGAATTTATGATCACTCATCAGCGACAAGATGAGGGGAAGCTTTGCGTGGCTGCACTCTTTTTCCCTTACTTGCTTTTATCCCACTGGATCTTTTCAGATAAGGTTTTTAACGATGCGGTATAAATACGCACCAAGCATTCTAAAAGAGGAAGGGTTGTAAAAGTCAAATTAAGGATCCTTGTGGGTCCCGCTTGTGTAAAAAGTGAGCCCCAAATGGTATAAAATATGATGAAATGCAGATGAATTTTACAATAAATAGAGGTGCTCGGGTGAAGTAAAGACACACCCCTCATCTCCTTCTCTATTAATTGTTAAATACATTTCAGTACCTTTGAATCCCAACGAGTCTCCAAAAATTCCACAAGTTTTATAAGGTATTTATAACAATTTTAACTATTTTAAAATTTATATAATTTATTTCTAACATGATATAATTTTTTGTGTTTTTAAATAAAAAAAATTGCATTTTTTTAAAAATTAATAAAATTTTCATATTAACAAAGGTGATCATTTGTTAACTTAAAATATTATACACTTGGTTAAGTAAAAAAAAAATATAGTGGTGATTTTGTGAAAACATGTACATTATACAAGTGATTTTGCACGATACAATTGAACCAGGACTTGTCGAAACAATTGATAGAGAATTTATTGGAATTGGACCGGAGGCTGTGTGTTACAAAGTGGAAGGCATTCATTCTTTCATTGCTAAACAAAAGAAAAAGGAATTGAGAGAGTTTAAAACGAATCGAATTATGTCGTCGGAGGCGATCAGCAGAGAAGCTCGGAGAAGAAGAATCGTAAACAGAGGGACTGATCGCTTAGCTCTCATTACCGGCCGGATCCAATCCCTTCCCGACGCCCCTCCTCCTCCTCCTCCTCCTCTAGATGCCGATAACCGAACTCCTCCTGGTACGCACTCACACCTACGATTTGATTCTGACACCTGCTAAATATATGTGATTCATAATTTGCAGACTTCGTAGATATTTTGCAGTCTGATTAAACCTTAGAGAGACTTGCCTGCTACTGGATTCATGTTAATTTCCAAGTTTGAATATTTTTATTATTATTATTATTGAAAGTTGAGATGTGTTCCAATCATGGATTTTTTTGTTTATCAAACTTACGCTGGTTGAAATTACATTAGTCTCTTTCGAATGCTGGTTTGCTTCCGCTTCATATCATCCGATTATAGGCTCACTCCACTTCATAATAGTTTGGTTTTGTTAACTTGCGGCTTAAGTGGATATGCTTTATTATTTTCACCATCTCATATTTGATTCAGCCAATGCATTTCATGTTTATGAATTATGTAGAGAGCTACGCGTAGAAAAACACTGAGATGCTTAAATCCAACCACTACTAGTGGACTATTCTTTCCATTCTAAGAAGTTTTGTGTTCTGACTTCTGAGAATCGATGTGTGTGTGAGTCCTTACTTTAGGAGGCACTTTGATTGCCGTTTTCTATTGTATGTTCAGTTCGGGGTTTGGTTAGATGGTTCAAGACTGATCACATTAATGCTATGTGGTCACATTGCTGGCTTCGTCATCAGTTGTTTTCTTTCTTTTCATTTGTCACTTTCTGATTTGATTGGGTGCCTTTCGCATTTCATTATTCTAGTCTGGTTGTTTTCTTTCTTTTCATTTGTCAATTTCTGATATGTTTGGGTGCCGTTCGCATTTCATTATTCTAGTCTTACACTCATGCCGTCGTATAGTTGCAGCATCTTTGGACAGAAATGTCGAAGTAGAAGAAGGGCAAATCCCCGAACCGGATATCCCTCTTGTGGAATTACAGAGCAGCAAAATTTACACAGAAACTGTTGCTAAACCTCGTGATCCAGAACCCAGTCCGATCGGCGAAAGCTCAGAAAATATTCCTCCAGAGAGGTCCGAAAGACCACAGTCATCCCTAGGGCATTCAGTTTCTCGCACAGCGCCAATCCCTCAGCAACAAACTCGAAAGCACCAGCTGCCGTTCACTCCGAGTCAGATTAGCTCAGCAATCACAGAAACTGAAAGCCTCCGCAATTTTTGCTCCTTGGTTGTTGCATGCATGGTGGTACTATCCTACGCAGGGTTCCCTATTTTACGTACTAGTTTGATCAAGAAGGTCATATTTTTCCGTCCCCTTGTTCTACTACTGTTAACCAATATAACCATTGTGGTTGCTCCGCTGCTCGGAGAACAACAAGGCGGCACAGATAGGAGTACTAGGGAATCAGATGAGGTGTCAGCAGAAGGTCCGGATATGGCTGAACAGCTTGGTAATGCTTTAGAGATTGGCCTGTTGGTGCAAAAAGTATTTGGCGCACTGTTCATGGATTGCAGCATTTATTCTGTAGTTGTCATTAGCGGATTGTCATTGTTCTAGTGACACATTCATGATTTTTTTTTTGTCTTTGAATTTTGGGAGTGTATGAATTTGTTTCATTTTTTCCTTATAATGAGTATTTACTTGACGCAGTAAGATTCTTCGTTGGAAAGAAATTTGGGTGTGTTTTTTCTTACTTTTACGGCGCCGAAGAAGATTTCACGTTATGGATCAACACAACTAGCTAGAGACATTACGAAATGTCATCGAATCTAATAAAGATGAGTTTGATTAAATTGTGAAATATGAAGAATTTACTGTTTCATTCAAAGGTTCATGGAATCAAAAATCAAATCAAACAAGCTAAATAACTACTTGCCATGATTTATTCTCTAGTTAATTTTTCTTTGTAAAGCCGCATACGAGGTTCTACGATTTTCACTGATGACTTTTGTATAGTAAATTTCCAGATTAAAGACAGATGCACGTGGTTAAGTTGAATTTACAAATTAAGTTGAAATTTACGTTAATAATTATATTTTGATTTTTTTTAAAAATATAAATAAAAAGCATCCTAAGTGTAAAATAAAAATTAATCAGCTCCCACGTGGACGTTAATATTTATGTCATTTTTTTAAATTTTAGAAATAAATCAGCTGACACTTGACGCTAATTTTTGACTTAAAGGCGGTTAATTAATCATTCAACGTCACCGTGTATGTTATTTTTCGACTTAAAGGTGGTAAATTAATCATTTAGTTTCGCCATGGACGCTAATTTTTGACTTAAAGGCGATGAATTAATCATTTAGCGTCCACGTGAATGCTAATTTTCGAATAAAAGACAGTAAATTAATCATTTTAGTGTCCATGTTGAAGCTAATTTTTGACTTAAAGACAGTAAATTAATAATTTAGCGTCTACGTGGACTTAAAAGCCATATTTCTCAATTTTCGACTCCGAAACTAGCTCGAAATTGAAATTCGACTCCGAAAAGAATTACAATCCCTCGACGACCCATAAATGTTTCTAAAATGATTTAATATTAACTTCTGTATATCACATTCATCTGAAAACCATCTTCTAGTTGAGTCTTGAAGTTCCGTAATTTGATTTGTCTTACGCCTTGTGGAAGCTCTTCAATGAAAGAATTTTGTATTTTTATCTCCTTTCAACCAATCACACCTTGACTGTAGTTTCCACAGTAATTCATCCCTTAAACACCATTCATCTATGTCGGCATGAATTCTTTGTTCCTCAGTCACAGTCTTTTCAGTTCCTCGATTTCTGTCTAACCTTTTCCAAATCTGTCCTCAACCTTTTCAAGTGACCCCCACTGACCCTACAGAAGATCGATTCCAAATAGATAGCTCTTTAGCGCAATCATCAAGCATACCTTTTAATGACAGTTTCTTAACTGAAGAATTTGACCAGACTTTTGTTACTGTGTCCCGCAGGTCCGAACATCTCAACCACATAGGTTCAAAGCGAAATGACTTGTTAAAACAAAATGGTTGAAGACCCAAGAACTCAATTAAAAGCAAGATTTGATACTCTTTTTGAATTGCGAAAATTTGACGAAAATAAAACATGACGGTTTTTTTATGTATGAAACATATGCATGCAAAACGACATAATCATTGATCTCATCTGTGTGACTGTATTTACACCATCTTTTGAAATCTTGAGGCTGCTTACTGGGTGAAGTGTGAACATGATGAAGCGTCTGGATTCTGAGGCTGCGCAGTTGCCCAACATCTCTACGCTGGATATCTCTAGTGCCACTAGCTAGGGATTCTCCATTGTAGGATGACTACATGTATTGTGCTAACCACTGTCTGCACATATCCACTACTGGCAGAGCATTCGCATGTAACGCCTGCAAACAGATGCAAGTATGTTTTACTTGTACATAAACTGTGTTTGAATAGTTTTCCAGCAGTCCATAATATCACTGAATAAGATGGAACCAGTGTAAGAGTCAAACCTGATGAGCTACATACTGAACATCAGCCACACTCCCACTTCTGGATGCAATTTGGAAGGCACTCTTTAGGCGACCACAAACCACACAAGCCAACACCTTTCTGTATGCATAAAATAAGAAGTCATACCAGGAGGACGACTCCAAATAGCTCATACAAGGACACTTCTTCCAAAGAGAGCCTGACTAGCTCTTTGGAAGCATGATAATCTACAAGATAACATAACTGACGACCAATGTTTGAAGTGGGTGTCACAATCCCATAATCTGTAAAATAATTACATGAAATGCGCAACAAAAAGAAACCACATAAGTCCTGTTTTAAGAAAATTAGCCACACGGACTTTGTGTCAGTCCGTATCCCCTTGTTTAAAGTCTAGAAATTTCGAGAAAATGAAATAGCACGTCGTCGTTGATGGAACACTATTTTTTTACTCAATTGTGTTAAGTCCAAGGTCATGAACTTTTGATAAATATGTACGTGCCATCTTTATGTTGGTTTCATATCACCTGCCCATCATGCTTACTGGAAGAAAGCAAGGTCCAAATCCAGATGGAACCAATAGTGTTTCCTTCGGTGGGCAGGTTACAGGTTAAAAAGCTACATATTTTACTATTTTCATTATTAAGTAAAACTAAATTTATTTTCCATATTTTGTAAAATTCCTTTCATCACTTATATATCATTTGCATATGAAAATCAGCACTAATCATAAGATACTTGCATTTTCAAAATAATAAAGGCTCCAGAGATCAACCAGATACCGAAAACCTCAAGTCTTTGAATGTCTGCACTTTAAGGAACAGTAACAGGGTGTGAGATTTAGGTTGTACCTGTGATTACTGGTTAGCATGTCAATAAGACGATCTGGCCTTTCCTTATGCCTGTTCGCATAAACATTTATTGCAGCTCCCAATACCTAACAAGTAGAAGAACTACATATCTTCACAATTTGTGCCACAAGATATTACAGCATACTAATTTGTCTTAATGGCGTTTCTCAAAAGAAAGCCAGACATTACAATGTTTTCAAAATAGAGATTCAGATTTCAGAAACAACACCGACACATGCTTCAAAAAAGGTCTGTTGCCTTAATGTTAGGAATTCAGCAACACACAAATCATAAAATCAGTATTTGTTATGATGGTCAGGATGAAACTTACTACCTGATCCCAATCTTCATCCTCTATCGTGCCTTTAATGTTTTTAAAAAACTCAGTCAGCTGACCACCTCTTTTTCTTTCAGCTAATGATGCAGCTACAGCAGCGTATATATCCACAGCTAGAAAATGACAAGTCCAATATAAGATTGATGCGTTTTCCTAACATGTAAATAAACAAGTAGGATTAATGAGTTTTACCAGGAAGATTAAACTGGTAAATCACTCGGAAAGCGAGATCAAAATTCTTCTCTACAAGCATCTCCGCGATTTCACACCTTCTCCTGAAAGAAAGAAGGGCCGCTTTACATTTGAGAACACTAAAAATGGCTCGAACCAACTAAATCTCATAGATCACATAGCAAATTGCTGTGCCACAGGCATGCTGACTGCTCGATAGTAGAACCATTGGACTTCGCTTTACAGTGCCATCAGTTCATCCAAGTTGAAACTCAAAAGAGAATTCTGATATCAAACATTTGCTTTTACAAAGCTTCAAACGGCACCACATGGCATTACAAACAACCAAATAAGGATATCACAGTGAAAAAATCAAATCTGACAAACATGTCACTTAAACTGCTAACCGGTGGATGAATTACAGAAGCAGGCTTTAAGAATACTTGTCAGTTGTGGCTAAAGCAATCTCAACATGATTTACCTGAACGTTTCTGGGTCACTCGGATTTCCAAAAAGAGAATACTTCCATTGTGGTCCATCAACATCATTAAAAGCTTTTGCAACCTCAACCTAAATTTCGTAGATACGAGCGATCAAGTAACTCAGACTGTCTAGTGTCTAGTCTCATAGAGACGTGTCAAACTCTTTGAAGAAATTATGACGGGTGCCTTTACTGAATTCGAATAATCTCTTTCTCTATGCTCAGAAGCTTCCAAATCGGACAGTTCTTTTTTAATTATTAAATAAATAAGTTTTTTACCTGAATGGACACACGTGCACATAACTTGAGAAGGCCGTCTTCAGTCAGCTTTTCAGATGCACTTTTTCCACGTAAGCCCTTAGAGACAACTTTGGTGGAATCTCCAGCTTTATGGCGAGCAGATAACCCCTCCTCAAAATGCATCTAAAAGGAAGATTGTTATACACGTGTGAAGTAACTAAAAGTAAATGTAGCAACAGGATGCATACAATGAGTATATCATGTAACTGGAGGTAAAATCATAATTAATTACTTCAGCTGGTAAAATATACCTTTGCATGCTCCATATGCTTAACAGCTTCTTCAAGAGAAGAAGCATTCATAAATAACTGTAAACAACAAAGTCCCGCAGCTACCTGATCGCCCTTGATCACCTGTGATTATAAAACTCCATTTTTTCAGAAAAAATATACCGTGCGGACACTATTCACTCCCCCAAATGAGCATCCCTGTACTGCTACTGCTAATGAGCAACCATGGAACAGCGATGAAGACACGTGATTGATATATAGAAAAGAGCATCTCATTAGGTGAAAGAAAAGCAAAAGAGTTTAAGTACACTCACCTGGAACTTGTAGAGATAATTAAAATGTCTATGAGTTTCACAAAAGACGCAGATACGGGACAATGCGGCAACTGCGTACTGATTTACTGTAGCATCTTGCTGGGCAGCAAGTGCCATCGCGGCTGAGGTTACTTCTTCCAGAATAGACATAGCACCATATCCGAGGCAATACTCGCACAGATCATCAATAGTACCATAATCTGTCACTAAAATGTCTGGCTTTTGAGGTGATGCAGCTGAACTAACTGCTTTAGATGAGGGCTGAGGAGGTGGAGGAAGGCGATCAGGAGGGAAAAACAACGTGCATGCCTCTTTGTAATGACCATGTCTGAACATAAAGTTGACCAGATGCTTTGGGGCATACTGCATGAAATGAAGAAAAAACTGAACTGCCGTAGTATGGAACTTGCTCATCAGTTATCACAATCATGAGAAGAATTGCAGCCAAGTCATTTTTATTTTATTTTTTTACAATTGGGCACATAGCACAGATATGTAAAGGATGGATAGAAATTGTAATGACTGAGGCGAGCAGGTCACAATCGAAGGCAGACCTACCTCATGCAAATAGTTGACACACTCAAGGTAACGAACGCTGTCAAGATTGCTTCGAGGTTCATCATCAAAGTCTGAATCGGCCATTGAAGTACTGCTAGCAGATTCACCAAGCCGTCTAGACCTCTCTGAGCGTGGAAATGTAGATGGCATGTAAAGGACATTCAAATATGAATCAGCTGAAAGAGAATCATCCAAGATGGTTGGGGCACTCTTAGCCAAATGCTCATACCTGCATACAAAATGGTGACAGCGGATATAGTAAAATGCAACACATATGTTCATTATACAGGCGTTGAAAGCTAATACATGCCCTTCGACCAATATGGAGCGAGCATCAACCCAGTATAACTTTCAACAGTGAAATTAGTTCTCGGAAAGTCAGCATTAATTACATTGAACGAGCAGAAGCGACATCAACCGGTGGCCCTCCCTCCAAGGTGCTGATAATCTCAAGGATAACTGGCGCATGGTCTTCTCTCTCCTTGCGCAATTGAAGAGCTTGCCTGGGTGCACACAATAGGAGGTTAACATTCAGTAGCATCCAAAGGACAAAGAACTTGTGAAATGGACAAATGAGGTACTTATGAGTTGACGCATTTAACATACTTGAACTTAACACGAGCTTGTGCATAATGCTCCATACGTATTAAAGCATGTCCCCAAGCATTCCACACCGGAAAACTATCAATCTGAAAATGCAACATGATCTTGATGATAGATTCACACAAGTCTAAGACTTAGTTAACTGGGTGGTTAGTAAGTACCTTGCATTTCTTACAAGTGTAGACAGCCATGCTGTATCGTTCATCCACAATTAACCTGTCTCGTAAACGCGCAGAAGCCTCTTTGTCAGCAATATCATCTAGTGAAGCAGCAATCCCTGAACCAAGAAGACTCTGAAGAAGCTCTGCACGTCCTAGCCAAGTCTCTACTTGACACATGTTCTCTGAAAGCTCATCTGTGGACTGACTACCAACGCTAGAGCTGCCTGCATCTGAGGATGTGTCATCTATGTCTTTGTTTCTTTCATAGCTTATGGTATCAGCACCCGCGAACTTTCTCAAAAGCATTTTCGCATAAAGCAGACCCTGCAAGAGCACATGAGTAGCTGAGATAGCACCACTAAGACACTTTCTACAACATCACTACTTGCGCTCGCCATTATTAAATTGTCTACATTTCAAGGTTGCGAATAGCGTGTACGGAAAGGCTGATACCTGCACAAAAGCTTCTGTGGCATGGTATGCTCGCCCAATGGTTTCCATAGATGCATCTTCCGGAAGCTGCGGGGAACTTAACACATTCTTCATTTGATTGATGCACAAGTCAAGAGCTCCTTTGGCAGACAATAATTCATCAAAGCACAGGGAGAGTAGGGACTGGTACAAAAATATTATGGGTCTTCAGAAGGCAGATATTGATCATCATATGTGCACAATTTTTAGAGCAGAAGGAACAAAAAGCCACCCCGGACGTAGATACAAAAGAATTAGATGCACACAATGAAATGCAATTACGCAAAATAAAATAACATATATTCATCAATAATTACGATGGAGTATCTAAGATATTTGACATTGTTAGTATAAAAACTCAACGAGAATACAATAACTAATTATTTAACTTTGCAAGGATGAGTATGAACATTTGACATGCAGTAGCAGTAACTATCAAGCATCTGACCCGAAAAGGTCAAACCCTGAGTGGGAGTGAAGTGTCATATCTACAACACCAAATCCATTATCCATCTTGTGAATACATACCTTAAAGAGAATTACATCAGGAGCACTTTCATAACGATGAGCTGAACGAACAGCTTCATCCTTAATAGGGTCACCAGTCAGCATGCTTTCCTCGGAAATAGAAACAGAAGGAAGACGCTGCCCCTCAGAATTGAATGATGAAACACGATCCTCTTGGATTCCAGCCATTGCCTCCCATAGGGGCTTCTCTGATGAAGTTAATCCAGAACTCTTTCTTTTCCGGTAAGTGTCTTTTTGGGCAGGTTTATCTCCAGTGTTTCGAGGGGCCCATGAGAAGGCCCTGCGTGCTTCTTTTTGTAAATTGCTTAAACTGTTAGTGAAGGTTGACTTAGTAGGTGCACCTGATCGAACCTTTTGCCTTGTCCTGGAACCTAGGACTGACACCCGAGGCTCTCTAGATGGGTAGTTAATATTAACTGCAATGGCTTTGGCAGCATATGTGAAAATCGTATTGCAGTTCCGCAACGTCGGAAACTCTTTTAGTATCTGCAATTTGGCAACATCATACATGTCGATTACAGTATATAGAACCCATTAATTTTGCGGGCAGCGAAAGACCTGATCCTATTTGAAAACTTTACTACTACAAATATGAAATCATCCACCGACCCAGTAATGAATAATGTCACACTAATTTATTACCAGGGAAGCAGATTGAAGTTGTTTCCTCATCAAAAGAACCTCCAATACCAAATGAGGATGCTCATGTAGAGATGAACATTTTTGCCGCCATGTTAATGGCAAAGCAGACAGGACACGGAGACCTAGAGCCCATGAGTTCAGTCGGGAGACCTCAGCATCCAACAGGTTCCCATCCCTTCGTTTAAGGAAGAAGTGAACCTTCAATAGAAATTTAAAAACTGTAACCCTTAAAACAAATGAAGTTACAAGCTTGTTGAGTCAAGTCGGGCAAATGATCTAAGTTACCAAGAGCTCCTTAGAACGCAAATCAGGCAGCAGCTGCATTGCACCCATTGCAACATGCAGAGCGTCATCTGAATCACGTAATGAAGACAGGAACCTTGAGGCTTCAGCTGGGCCTCCACCTTCAAGGGGATCAGCAGTGAGAAGCTTCACAAGTTGTCTACCCTGAAGTTCTCTGCGAAGGCCAATTGACAAGCCTGCACTTTCGGCGACCTCTAGAGCAGCAGAAACAACTCCTTTCCCAGCCAACCTGAG
>JAWWMW010000718.1:98986-113755 GCA_035048345.1 Echeveria elegans
TCTCACACTCTCATTATTCCTTAATTACCGTGTCATCAACCCAAACAGGAAGATCATTTCAGGACGGAGGGAGTACAAGATATCAAAACTAGCACCTACTCCTTCCGTCATCTTTTGTTCTTCCTACTTTTCTTTTTTAGCGTCCCCTTATGTTCTTCCTGTTTCCTTTTATAGTAATTATTTCTCATCTTGTTTTCACTCAATATACTCCCAATCTTACTTTTACTATTCATTTCCATACTTTTACATTATTCTATCACTCACATAATCATTTTTTCTCTCAATACAATCTTTTTCCTACTTTATTACTATTAATCAAATGAGTGTGTGTTTTTAAATTCATTTGGGTGGCTTTTGGTAAAAAGAAAATTTAATGGGTGGTTATTGGTAAAAAATATTTTAATGGGTGGTAATTGATCATATCACATTTTACGGGTGACTATTGGAAAACCCCGTATTTTAGGGGTGGTTTTCGGTAATTAACTCTATTCTATCACTCACATAATCATTTTTTTCTCTTAATACAAACTTTTTCCTATTTTATTACTATTCATTTTTCTACTTTTACATTATTCTCTCACTCACACACTCTCATTCACACTCACACTCACACTCTCACAACACTCTCATCTCAACATTTTACATTAAAAACCGAGCTCATCCCGCAAATGTACACAACATTCCCGGACAGGGAGAGTAAATACCAGATAAAACACAGATCAAATTTGACCTTCAATATCCAAACAAGAAAACGACAAGCAACAGTTCTCCAAATAAAGCCCATCAGACCTCGAGCCCCGCTCAAAAAATCAATAAATGCATGCAATAATAGCATGCCCGTGACACTCCTCCTTCCCAGGCGCATTTACTCAGAGAGACAGCACCGACTTTTCATCTTCACGCTGACCGCGCCAAGCTCTTCCAGCCGTCACCCGTGAACCACCATAACACCGACAAGAGAGAAGTGAAGTCGAAATGGCCAAAAACCATCACAACAACAACGTGATGACGTCAACATCATATTCATTCTCAACCATAACCTTCACAACAGCAAACCTAACTCAGCTCACCAGCGCCGCCACAATCGACAATGGAGTCAGCAGCGCCAGAACAGCTAGCAACGATCCGATGCATTCTCATTTTTAAAACTAAGGTTTCATATCAAATTATCATATTAAATTGAATTAGTTTCAAAAAATCTAAATCAAATTAGCAAATATGACACTCCCACACCAAATTATTAAACTCCGTACATAATGGTAATTTGATGTGGGAGTGAAAGTTATGTACGTAAACCAATCAAGTGAGGATATGTTAAAGAACTTTCACTGCTTACAACCTTATGCATTCTGGGAAGCTCAATCATATTTGTCATGCTCATGCCACCTGCATTAGAAACACAATAAATAAACAAGGCCTTGGTATAAAATGGCAAGTGAAACGATGCTCATGGCCCGGGGAACACACAGGTGACAGCTTTAAAGAGTTTCTGTTCTGGATTTTTCATCTGTCATGAAATTCACCTGAATTTACCCAGGGCTTCTCCTAAAGTATTTTATAGTAGGAATTGTCAAAGACAGTTGGATTTTATACATTGTTGAGTGATAGTGTACTTAAACTGCATTTCTGCTGCAGGTGATATGTTCATGCTCATTTCTCTACCGTCAAAGTGTTGAGAAGCACTTGAGAATTGAATTTGTCACACATTGCTCAAAAAGAAAGAAATTAATATTTGTATATTTTGGCTCCCACCACAAGAACTCATAAGCCTTTCACATTTTTTTAGTAGAGATCTGATATAGTAGTAATGTACATGAAAGGGTGCTACAATGGCATCTATACGTGGAGTTAGTGTTCCCATGTACAGCACTCTTAGGAGGATGACTGTGGTGTTCACGATGGTCAGGGAGTATGTTCTGAACGAGGCACGCATTATATTGTTGGAAGGTGAGGTTGAATTTAATTGGTATCATTTTCTTTCTACTCTATCTTGCAAATGTCTGATTGTAAATTACGATTTTGTGCATTCCAACATAAAAGTGTATATAAGGGTCTGATCAGTGTGGCAGTTATAGTAATTGTGGCGTTTATCGCTGGAGCTTGTGACTTGTCCTTCTACAACGGCTATGGTGTCGTTCTCTACAGCACTATATCTTGCAACAAATAGCTCGCGTAGGTGAGAAATATAGCGTCCAAAATCATTTTTTGTAAATGTAATTATTGTTATATTTCATGGAAATCCAGTGGACTCAACACAGCTTTGGTTTTATGTGGTGCAATGGTGAGCTAGTTAGTATACGTAAATCTTCTATAGGTGCTGCCGTGAACTCTTTTCTTATAGGAGGTCCTTGCTTTGAGGAATACTACTTTGTGAGCCATTTTTGTCCAAGGCGACTTGAAAGATGCTATGAGCTTCCCGGATCTCCTGTCACCTAGTTTCTTGGTACATCCTTTATGCTACGTTTGGTTGCGGGAAAAAAGTGAAGAAAATTTTTTTTAAAGAAAAATGATTTTCTCATGAGAAAGTTGTAAGGGAAATTTGATCTCAATTTGCCTATTTTTTTGCATTTTTTTCCTTACAACCAAACACATAATTTCATTTTCATTCAAAATTATCCTTTCCTCTTCTTTTTTCTCGCAACCAAATGGAGCCTTATGGGAAAAGTGAGAAAAAATTAAAGAAAAATGATTTTTTCATGATAAAGTTGTAAGGAAAATTTGATATCATTTTGACTACTTTTTTTTCATTTTTTCCCCTTACAACCAAATATAAATTTCATTTTCACTCAAATTTTTTTTTAAATTTTCATTTTCTCTCTTTTTTCTCCGCAACCAAACGGGGCCTTAGAGTATAAAGTAACTTTCCATACCGGGTGAAGTTTAGTGTTTAGGTTCTCATTTACTCGGCATCGTCTGGTTTACGTTCATGAATCTTGCACGTGCGGTGGTTGACATCTTGCGCCGTAGACTTTGTATAATGATCCCGTGGCTTGTTTCATGCAGACGGTCCTGCTTTTGTCAAGTATGCTGTCATTTTGCTTAAATTACAGTGTCTTTTTTCTAAACACATGACTGAAGTCGGACCTCACGCAGACAATATGCGGCAATCTGAAGGTATCTGTCATTCCTGAACTTTATTTATGCACTCCGACAGGGCGCTTTTGAGTTTTAAAACTTTGAAACACCAGCTCTTATAATGGCAGTATCGGATGCTTATAGAAGTTTTTGTTTAGAAAATAACCTCTTTTGTTTTTTCTTTTCTGATGGGAAAAATGAATCACTGAGAAATGAACAAACACATATTAACAAGTTTTTGATCAGAAGACACCTTCATAGTTCATACTACTACTGTATAATGGTTGTATCCCCACTTTAATGTTGCATTTTATTGATCTCATTTTAACCAGTTTTGTTTATTTTTCACTATTGGTTTTGGCTGGATACTTTTTGGTGGGTTACCTTTCGAGCAGCTTTCTACCGTATAATTGTTTTTAAGGCTTCGTTTGATTGCGGGGGAAAAGTGAGGAAAAGAAAAAAAATTCATATGAAAAGTTATAAGAAAAATTTGATCTCATTTTGCCTATTTTTTTATTTTTTCCCTTACAACCAAATACACATTTTATTTTCACTAAAAAAAAAATTAATTTTTTATTTCCTCTACAACGGGCCTAAGACTCTAATCTTTTTCTTCACGTATGTATCTAATGCTACTCAAATACGTGGGCAGTTGAATGTCATCGGACAAGGGTTTGACTTTGTTGGATCTGGAAAATAACTACTAATTGTTCCCAGCTTTCCTTTTTTATCTTCTACCATACAATACACACATCCGGGCCAGCGCGGCTCCCTCAATTGATCGTCCAGCTCGAGTCCTCTAACAAAAAATGGCTACCAGATACTAGGCTGCCGATCCCCATATCCAAGCAACATTCTTCATTTTAACTTCATCAGATATCAGTTTAAGCAGAACTGTTCCTCTGGCTCATTCTCTGCATCACAAATGCCTCTCATATGAATCCTCGGCAGTCTGTTTTCCTTATTGCATGCACACGTAAGCTGAGATACTTAAGTCACCGCATTTTATGAACGTGTAATTGTAACGAAGGATAATGCTGAGAATTTATGTACAAGCTTTCAGTCATCGACTCATCAGGATGCAAGAACAACAACAAATGTAAGAATAATTTACGCTGCAAACTGTGTTTACGCTCCGCTCATGTGGTGATCAACAAATATGTGATATACACAGGCCACTTTTGATGCTAATGTGGACTGATTTAACGACCATTAGCTGCGCCCGAGCCTTCCCTGAAGATGATATTTGCAACTGGTCGTGGAAGCCATTTTGGATTGCTCCCAGATTGGCTATCGACAGTTTGGCTGTCACTGTGAGGCAGGGCATACTGAGTCCTGATCTTTGATTTTCCAATGATTCTATTCCCCAGGAAGAACCCTAGTTTTGTAGCTGTGAACAGACCCAGGGCAATGACAAGAGGCCTCACTGCCCAATGGAAGTCTTCGAGATGTTCATACTTCTTGACCATGCCTTTGGAATTGCCAAAAGAAACAAGTTCAACTTCAGCTGGATCAGCCAGGTATTCACTAATATCTTCCCCTAGCATCAATCTTCCGGGGAATTTCACGACAAGGCAGCCATTGGGCAGGACGCAAGATACCTTCCCCGTGGCCCAAGCACCTCCTTGTTTACGAGGCCACTGAAATCGAGGGCTTAGAACAATGGTTTTCAGCGTCACAAACTGCCCTACATAGTAAGACTCAGCCATCTGGAGCTCTGATGCATGACCTGTCCAAAGATTCTCCTTGCCTATAAATGCCACTTCCACTAGTGAATCCCGGCTTACGGAATGCAGGATGCCCACAGAGGAGTGATGCTTGGTTTCCTGCTTGAGTAATACCCAATCTCCAGGTGCTAATCCATTAGTGACTCGCTCCAATGCAGATGCTTGAACTCTAACGGGGTCATGTATTCCATGAACTCTCACTAGAACGTAGGATTCTTGATTGGTGCTCTGTTCCAGGCCGACTACAGTCCCCCCTGGGACACTCATGTTTGCATGCTTGCCTGAGTTGGACGGCTTCCTTGAACGCACAGCGTCGCCAACTTGGAGCGGATCCTTAGAGAGGAACCACTGCGTGTAATCCCTGTCACCTGATTTTTCTGCCATTATACTAGTACCATGTTCGGTCCAATGGCCTTCGCTGAAAACAGCATTCTGGGAGCTGCATAATTGAACACAATGGTCACTTCATGGGGGGAAGTGTAAATGACTTCAAATGCATAGTTTTCTATGAAGCTAGAGACTGAAAGTTACATGATGAGATATTCGTGAACAATTCTGTAGAAAAATCCAAGAAAACTTCAAATGAAGAAAGGAAAGCATACCTTTCAAATACGCTTATAATGTGTTCCATTAAAGGCCGGCTTCTGAAATCATACTCGAAGCAACCAAGAACCACATTTTCGACTGCAGGAGGGAGGCCACTAGGAATGGACGGCTTCTCCTGTTTCCTGACTACTGAATCATATATCTGATCAATTGATTTCCCAGACCATGGCTGCAGGCCCGTCAACATTTCAACAATACTGCATCCAAATCCCCATGAATCTGTTTCAAAAGATAAAGGACCTCTTATAAATGGTTCCCATTGTTCTGGAGCCATGTAGTTTGGAGTCCCACATCTCCGAGCCCTATCTGAACTCGGCAATGGAATGTTACAAAGCAAGAAAGGAATTCCAAGGTCACCGAGATATGCTTGGTCAGTTTCATTGAGAAGGAAATTGGACGGTTTAAGGTTCATAGCAAGATAATTCTTCGAGTGAAGCTCCATGATTCCCCGTGCCAACTCAATCCCATACCTGCAACATGAAGAAGAGCTGAAGATCGTCCATATAAACTTCACACATGCAATTACAAGGAAGATTAAAGGTGCTTCCAAGATGCAATGTCACCTCAATACGTCAGATAACGGTAGTTTTCCTCCAACTAGACGGGCCATCTTATCACCTATCGATCCTTCATAAAATTTCATAACTAGGCATACCTGAGAAACATAGTTCAATGTTTTACTTTTAATAAAAGAAATCATGACCAGTATAATGAAGGGAGAAGATATATATAATCTCAGAATAGAACCTACCTTGCCACTTATCACAGAAATGCCGTGCAACCAACAGACGCTATGTGATCCTCTAAGTTTAAAATACAGCTGTTCAAATTTCTCAAGTACAGTTTTCATGTGTTCCTCCTGTACTGGATGCAACATCTTGACAGCCACTTCATGATACTCTTGAAAATCCTCAGCGGTTTGATGATGTGTAGCTAGCCATACGTCACCAAAAGGTCCCCTCCCGATTCTATGCCTCAGCTTCAGCTCTCCGGGACCAATCCAAGCAGTAACCTTAGTTGGTGTAGCAACAACAGTCCTGATATGGTCAGGATCTCCTTCCAGTAGCTCATACTCGAATGAAGCTGCTTGTGCTTCAGGAACTTCAACAACTTGAGCAGCCATATTTCTGGCCACATATTGAAAAGAAAAAAAAGTTAAAGAAAGTACATAAGAGTTCACCAGTCATCTCATAACATTCCGACAACCCAACACTCACTCCGTGGTCATCGTATTCTACTTCAAAAACTAGAACAGGGTACTTAATGAAAGAATAGAATAATAAAAATAATTCCAGAATTTAGAATGACCTATGGATGGTCAGAATCAGGAGTATTCCATATGCTAAAAATCTTACCATGAAAAATAAAAACACAACGAGGTACGGGATGCTGATGTAAATTGTAAAATATCAACTGAACTTGTAAACAACAAAAAACACATCATCAACCGAAACCGCAAACTAATCATAAACTCCACGAAGCAACATGACAGCATCTCAAAGCCCGGAAAGCACAAAATATATAAAGTAGTCTACATAAATCTGCCAACAACAATCACACAACTAAACTGAGAACTAAACAAAGAACAGACATTACTCAAAAGCGAAGTGACGAACCAGGACATGAAATATTGCTAACAGCTAAAAAAAGAAGAGAAATCAAACCTGATAAAGCTATTCGAAGAGTTGGACTTCGACTGGTCGGTGCGAGGAGGAATCGGAACGGAATGGTATTCAAAAGAAAAATTGAAAAGGGGAAGTGTAGACGCGAGGAGAGATGGAATCGCAAGATGCGAACTTTACTCGAAACACTCAAAGCAATTTCCCTGCCCTATGTGTAAGTATTTTGCTACTAATGTACTACCACCCGTTCTTCCGACACGGATTAAATTCGATTAATTAATTTTTGATATTGTGATGATCGAATTTAAATGAATATTTTCATTTTTTATTATATTTTTATTTTACTTTTTTTTTCAATTTTATCTTATTTTTATTCATTTTAATTTCGATTTATGTTTATTCTTATTTTTTCTTATTTCAATTTATGTTTATTACATATTTATTTTTTATTATTTCAATTTCGATTTAGTTTTATTTTTCATCATTATATGTGTGGTTCACTATTTTAAATATTCTATTATTATTTTACCATTAATTTAATTTTTTTATAATCATTAATTTATTTTTTACCAACTTTTTTTTTCCTATTTTTACTTCACATAATTTTATTTCTTAATTAATGTATCCGGATTTGAATGCGACATTACATTGAATGATGAGGCGGAGACATAGTACTGGTGATTTAGCGATAAAACACATCTATTAATTTTATGTTACTTGAAGTCATTTATTGGTTTTATTTGAATTTTACTTCACTCTGGAAGTAATGTAAAGTAAACAATTATGAAATTGCAGAGCCAAATCCATTGCAGTGATATGTATGAATTTCATGTCAAGATAAACACTCTCTTGGCTTAGGAAAGCTTTGAATTCTGATGTTACAAGGGCCTTGCATTTACTTTACAGCAATGTCAAGGGGCATAGGTACTGGAAGCCACTTTGATGTCTGAATATACATGCTTTCTTCAGTTTGTTTTTTTGTTGTCAAAATACAACAAAACAATGCATCCTCCAAATTTGGGTCTGTTCTTTTAACTTTAAATTAAAGTTTGTTCAGGTATGTTCAGTTCAGTTCAGGTGATAAATAATTACTATTTTTAAAATTATTTTAAAAACGTAATAAGACTTAAAATTATGAATAAAAGCTTAAGACGCATTCACTATTGTCAAAATTATTTTCTAAAATTAAAAATAATACGCAAATATAATTAATTAATTTTAAATTTTCTGTTCAGTTCAAAAGAACGGACCCTTTGTCTCAATCAGGATTCAGGCAAGCATCAAACTAATTGTTGCTTGAAAGAATACTACTACTAATGGATTTCTACTATCTTGGAAGTATCTGTGCTTGCATTTCCGTGCCCACATCCCGAACTTGATTCTCATACAACAGTTCAAAATAGACAGAAGAAAACAAAAGAGAAGGAAACATAATATATAAGTCAAGTTAGTATTCCAACAAAATCATCGGTGGACAATGCAGTGGCGTAGCTCTTCTACTGCAGCAAATGAAGAACAAAAAAGACCCGATAGCGTGATTGCGTAAGCCAATTTTTCTTTTTGCTTTTGGTTTTCACATTGGACACTGAACAAACTCATCTTACACAAATGCATCAGAATGTTTAACTTCTCCATGATTTTTGAATAATTCCTTTCCCTCTCTCGGACATCTGCTTTTGATTTCTTGAACCTGTTTTTTCAAGTAACATTTCCATAATTCTGCATTTGCACTTCCGTCCAGTGATGTCACGGCAGTTTGCCTCTTAAGATGTTGGGTTTTTACCTTAATGTTGAATAATCATTTCAAACAGCATGACTTGAGCAGATAAAGTTCCCAAGGACAGGTCAGCCTCAGTGGTGCTGGTTCATAATGACAGTACAAAATTTCAGAGCTTCAGTGCAATGGTCTTTTTAAGGCTCAATGATCTCCAAGTTGAGGGAATGCATTGACGGAAAGCAAAGGTCACGCCAAGCTTGCTTGACCATTGAGGCGATGAGCAGACAAGTGCCATAAGGAAGTCCAATACTGAAGTACAGAAAAGGAATGACAAGTGATAAACAGTACAGATTTCAGTCCGTGGTGTTTGGCGTATCACCTGCACCAAGCAATAGTAAATGGAAGAAATTATGAACTATAACAGCGTGACATGAATGCAGAAAAAAGATTGATCTTCAGCTATTTAGATTATACACTGACCTCCTTAGGCAGAGCAGTACCTGCACTCCCTTCGTGGCAATCACTCGTCAGTCCAAGTTCCACTTCAAATATGCAGGCTTGTTGTTCAAAATTCCTACGAGTTGTCTTATTTTGTAGCACAAATTATTCGTAAAACTAAAAGTCTGGCCTTTCTCTTCAGTTTCCTTGATTTTTTTTGTTGCTCTCGAATATGAAAACCAACTCATAAAGCATGGAGGCATTGTGCATTCACTTTCTTCAATAAAAGAGTCTCCAACCTCGTATTGAAGCTTTTTAATATCTATTCGCAATTCATCATTCTTGATTTTTACTTCATTAGCATTTGAAGTCAGTAATGCCCTGCAAGTAGGAATATTTTTAGTCAAGTATAATTTCAGCTCGTCATGCACTTGAGGGAAGAGGAAAGAAAGCTTAAATAGCCATAGGTTATGACCGTAGACAGGCGTAAATATTGAATGTTGCTAATTTTAGATCATTAAATAAATAAAAAAGACAGCAAGGGGACGACCTCTTTCGAGGGACTCACAAATCTCAGCAAAACCTACTTGTTGCAACTTGAACAATTGTCTTTAGACTAAACTCAAAACTACGATGCCCGTTTGCTTACCACAGAAACAAGTGTATCATAGACTGGGCATAAGCAGAACATTTCAAAAAGTCGGAAAGAAAAAACAATCGAGGGGAAAAGTCTTAGTCTTACATCTTTTGCTGTTTACTGGCCACATGTTTTTTGGAGCTAATCTTCTCCGTGTAATATGTAAACGAGATGTGACGAACAAAATGAAGCTGTGACATAATTTGGAAGGGATATTAGTTACATCAACAACTGAATATTGTAACTAGGCACAGAGAAAATAGAGCTTATCAAATGGAATAGAGATATCAGTCGAAAGAAACTGAAAAGAATCGCTAGCAGACAAACCGGATCACCATCTCGAATCCCGTAGTCTTTGATGCTCAATTCTTCATTAAGCAGCTTTTGACCCGCAAAACATAAGCAAAAATGTCCCCAGACATGAGGCCTTCAAAAAAAAAAAGGAAATGTGAACTTAAGATACAAAATCAGGTTAAGGAGCACACCCATTGATTGATTAACTCATCGAAGCTTTTCAACAAACATGCGGAATATGAACAAAGACCTCCGCATGCTCATGATATAAAAAAAAAATGCAACCGATATGATGTAAAAATGTGTGAGAGCATTTCCCCCTGCAAACATACCATGATATCTTGTCTGGCCCCGTCCTTGGCAAGACACTGAAAAACTGCTCCACAGCCTCCTTCAGCTGCGCAACCGTAGCTCCATCCAAAACCTCAATATCTGCACATAAAGAAGTATATGCGCAAATCTTCAGTTCATTCCCTACATTAAAAAAACAAATCAATGTCAAAGGCAACTGAAAGAATACCGAACGAAGAACCATCGAGCTTGCGGATGGTGAGTCGGAGAGGATGGTGAGGTAGCTTGTCATAAGAAAGTGTCCTCTTTGAGAAGTTACCCATAATGAAAGAAGGAGACAAAGTGAGAGAAGCGGACCTGCGTCTCCATTTTGGCGGGAAACCAAGATCCACCTCCTCAAACGCCATTCCCTTAAAAAATCTCTCAATTTATCAACCCAACAACACCACCTCCATTATCATCAACCTCCGTCCGACCGTCCGATTCGATTCAGCACGTTCTCGCTACAGAAACGACCATACGTTGACTCAAAACAAAATCAAATGAATCAACATCATCAACTACGGCGTAGAACAATGTACTGTGAATTCAGGGCTAGGGTTTGAGGGATTTAGAGGAAAGGAAAGATTCCGATTGGTGGGTTTCGTCCGTCGTGGAGAGAAGATGAGAATGGCTCGGCTCGGCTTTCTTCAGGGTCTCTTGTTGTTCTGGTGGTCGTTGAAAATTTCTCGAAAATGGAATATTCTTTCTCTCGTTTTGTTCTCCCTCTTTTTTGTTCAAAGAATTGTTTTTGACTTTTAAGTCAATGCGATTCCTCCTTCCTCAAAAAAAAAGTCAAATGGATGCTAAATTTGAACAATATGGGCAGCTAGTTTCCAAATCATTACAAATATTAAAATCAGATGAAAACTCAAATTTTATTTTTGTTATTCTTTTTTCTCGTCTTTGAGAGTGAAGAAGCTTTGTTGTGTTTCGTGTTGTTGCGGTGTGAGCTATTTCGATTTCGTTGACTTCAAGTCCAAGCGATTGCACTGCTTGAATGCTTGAATGTCAATTTTTGATTTGATCAAACCAAGATGGTAAGATCATCCTTACCCCGTGATCTAAATTTAAAGGTCACGATGCCGATTTTCTTTTACTCGTCTCTTGATAGATGAAAAAAAAAAAAGGGAAGATCAGGCCATACGCCCTCATTAGTTTAAGTCATCCCTCGAACGATCGGGTCCTGCAATACATGGTAGACGTGACCTCCTACAAATGTGACATGCAAGCAAGCACGTAAGAAAGTTATATGTAAAAGGTGTATCCGGTGACCATTCTAAATATGGTGAGTTCGTATGAATCAAATATAAGTCGCTCATTTCGAAAATCATCGATATAATTTAATATGATTAAAAAATCATGAAATTCAAATAAGGATATACTGCTAATTATGTCATTTCCGTAGATTAATAATATAATTCTTATATTCTCGTGTAGTTCAGGTATTATAGTTAAACTAGTTGTGCTTTTGTCGTCGCGACGGAAAATTTTTCGTATCTCCATTTGTTTCATCTAAAAATATTAAATGTTTTCCGTTTAATTTTATTTATTTTTAATTTTTAATTTTTAATTTTCAATCACCGGATGAATTATAATTCATACTATAAAATAACTCACCAGTGAACTGAGGAGGGACAGTTCCAAGAGTTGAGCTTTGAGAATGTCATGGAAGAGAGGACGACCGGTCTGTATTGTTCGAGAATGGGCTCAACACTGCTTCTAATAAGATCAGAAGCTGCCTATTCGACACATTACAGAACATCAGTGTATATATTCACTGTCCTATGATCCGTAGAGTGGAGAGCATTTATATATTTAAAATATCAGACCAGCTACGGGCATGAGTTAGCTACCTCGTCGACAAAAGGCCATATCTTTTCTAGCTGCGCATTGAGCTAGTTCAACTGCAAAACAGAAGAATCGTGTCAGTCAATAACAAAGAGATGAGACGAGCCTCGTAATCTGATCAACAAATTTTATTTATTTATTAATGAGGTGAGGTGATATGTTGTACAAATACTCAACTTCTGGGTTTTAGAGAAGACGATCCAAGAAGGGTAATACTGAGGTGGAATGAGCTTCTTCAGATCCTCGACTGTCAATCTGGCGAAAGATGCAACTGTGACGCCCTGTGTGACCAACACCATCAATAATAGCCTCATGCAGTGCAATCTGATTAGTATCAATGTTTGATTTGGAGAAATGAGAATTAGGAATGTTACCAGCTCCTGCCTACGTCTGGATCTGCTGTTCTCATAGCGAGCAAAGCCGATAATGAGAGCCAAGCCTATCGAGAAGCCCAGCACCAAACCAAACACAAACCCCATCAACAACAACAAGACCTAGCAATCCTGCTCCCCACAAATCTCATGCATTGGAAATCAAGACGACATTATGGATGGTCAAGAACAAGAAGTGCGGCATTTCGCCCAACATGCATGAATCGAGAACACGAAAAAACGAAGACAATAGATCAGGTTAGCGTAACAGAATAGTAATCGGTGGTTCAGTTACGATCTACACGTTCTCATGCACATTTTCTAATATCTAAGGAGTTGCTTTCATGGAAAGTGTCCCCGAGTCAAATTAATCAGATACTAAGGTTCCGTTTTGGTTGCGGGGAAAAAGAAGAGGAAAGGAAAATTTTTGAGTGAAAATGAAATTATGTGTTTGGTTGTAAGGGAAAAAAATGCAAAAAATAGGCAAATTGAGATCAAATTTTCCTTACAACTTTCCCATGAGAAAATCGTTTTTCTTTAATTTTTCCTTTCCTCACATTTTTCCCCGCAACCAAACGGGGCGTAAATAAAAACTTATATTTAAAAAAAAATCAAAAATTTCATTTCTGTTTCTATCAGGTGGTATTTTTAAGTCATTATTTTATTTAAAAACAACAAGCTGAATAAGAATAGTAAAAATGGAGTTAAAACAGGCAAGCTATTATACACCATTAAACAAAAGCTGATACAGAACATCGTAGAGAGCTTTGATGTAACTCAACAATTCTGTTTCCACTTATCAAAAAAAAAAATCTGTTTCCAGAAGGGATGTTAGGATGCTGTATTTTCCCATGAACTCTGTATACTTTTTACTTCATTATTGTGAGAGCTGTTCCAGCAGCTAGATAATAGACCCAGTACTCCCGATTAAATGGGTTGAGCAATCTCTCTTTCACGTTTCTCCAGCACTCAGATGAACTCATTTCGGCTCAAGTTACCATCATGGTTCGCATCAAATATTTGAATCTATTACATTGTCCGTAAGATCGATCCACTCCACATACCTTTGATTACCCAAAAAAAAAAAAAACATTTACTTACGAGATTTTACAAAAGTAAATAAGTAGTGCTAACTCGAGAGCAAATGGCTTACATGAGAAGCAGCTCGCTGCAAGTCCTACTTTGTAAGTAGACCACCTGTTTCGCCAAGAGTAAAAAGAGCCATCGATCGAGAATGGTACGTAGCATTCTTCTGCCAAACTGCTTGAATTCTTCCAATGTGTAATTCACATGTCATTAAAACCAGGCTTCTTGTCTAGAGTCTCAACCCGGCTAAAAAGTTTGCCTAAATGGCTCATATCAGCTGATGCAATCATTGATTTGGATGATATAGTTCCCCATTTTTTGTAGTCATAATGTGCAAATTCCAAATTCAGCATCTACCCGAATTCCCTATGATAAAGGAAAGAAAACAAAATCGTCTTGGAGGAAATCTCAATGTACATATGGTCGTCATACACGTCGTCACACTAGACAACTAAAGAAAATGTATCCCTTAAACGTAAAGTACTCTCTTCTATGTGACACCAGAAACCGATCACAGCCAACAAACAGAAAAAGGGTATTACTGAAGTTTTTTAGACTAAAAGACCAGCGAGATAATTTCTGCTCAGCCACGGTTCCAAGGAATATTATTGATCAAGTGAAACGAGGCATACCTCTTCTTCCAGATCTCGCAGGAACTTCACGAATGTATCATGATGGAGAAGCTCATTCCCATTTTCCCCAAAAAAGTACTCTACAAAGCCACCATCTTCCACTGTACCATCTACTCTCAAGTCAATGTGAATCCCATCTTTGTGGTGAGACCCTTGACGATTATGAGCTCTCATCAAAGTCATGACTTTCTTGAACTCCTCATCTATGGCTCTATGGGAAGAAGAAAGAAACTCAATCAGATATAAGGCCTCGACCCAATCAGTTGTGGCCGACGATGGTGGTGGTGGTGGCCGGTGGTGGTCTGGACGTGATGGTGATGGTGTATAATTGTTCAATTAAATATTTAATTGGATATAGAGTGGTTCAATTGAGTGTTTGTGTC
>JAWWMW010000718.1:119570-133519 GCA_035048345.1 Echeveria elegans
ACGGCACAAGGTGTTGGATTTTTGGAAGTCTGGGAAGATATAGGGTTTGCATCTCTCACTTTTCTTCTGTTCCCTTTTAAGTTTTTTAAATCCCCTTCTCATTCAAATTCAGGGTATCATGGGTTCTGTAAACCAAGGCTTGGGCTCAAGATTCCAGAGATTGGGGAAACAGAGGAGGATTAGAGTTTGAATCTCCTTTTTTATGTTTTTAAACTTTATGCTCTTTTCATTTCAGATTCATGAGTTGATGTCGGGATAGTTTAACTGTTGGTCTGTTTGTATGTGTTTTTGTGTTTTAGTAATGTGAGTTTTGTTTGATATGTTCAGTGTTCAGGTACCATTATATACCAGTTACTGTTAGTTTTAAACTAGCAGTAGCGTCTGGTTGTGGATACATGGTTTATTTTGGGGGATATCTAGCTGTAATACATATCAACCTCTGCGTGAATTGATTATTAATTGGCCTAAGCAAATTCAAGTACTTTGTTTTAAGAAACTATTTGTGTAATCTGTTGCCTGGGTATGAATGCGGTGTTTCAAATAGATAGTGTTCTGAAAGCTAATAGACGTGGATGACTTGTGACTTTGCGCCAATAACTATTTTTATGCGAATTATTTCACATTCGAGAAAAGGCTGGGCTAGTTTGTTGTGCAAATTTGCTGATGTGGTTTAAGAAATTGAAATAATTTTCTTTTTTAGGAAAATGCTTATTTAGTAACCGAAACTGATGTAAATTTCGTGATTTTTAAAGCATTGGTTTGACATGAAAATGCTAGGCAGCATTCTTTTTTCAGCAAGCTGTTGGTGATGTATGAGTTTTTATTTTATTTTAAAGATCTCTATATTCTGAAAGCAATTTGCTCGAGTATTTAAATACCTTTCGATCTTCTGCAACTATTGTTTAGGCATGAGTAATTTTATACCTTTCAGTCTTCTGTTAGCTATTGGGTTGAAATGAGTAATTAACTCGCTTGCAGTCTTCTGCAAATATTGAGTTGGCATGAGTGATTTTATTAGCTTTCTATCTTTTGCTAGCTGTTGGGGTGAAATGAGTAATTATGTAGCTTGTAGTCTTCTGCAAATATTGAGTTGGCATGAGAAATCTGAATGAGTTGGTACAGAAAAATCAAATAGCTTGAAATCTTCTGCAACCTATTTTGTGTTGGTATGAGTTCGAGTTGTTTATACAACTTCAATCTTCTGCAAGTATTGAGTCGGCATGAGAAATACAAAAGACTTTCATTTTTCTGCAAGTCATTCAGTTGGCACCGTAAATCAAATAGCTTTCAGTCTTCTGTATGCGATTGTGTTGGCATAAGTTGTCTAAATAGCTTAAATCTACTGCAAGTATTGGGTTTGCATGAGAAATATAAATGACTTTCATTATTCAGCAAGTCATTAAGTTATTTGGCACGTAAATTCGAATAGCTTTCAAGCTATTGGGTTGGCATGTGAAATCTAAATGACTTCTTTTCTTCTGAAAGTCATTAAGTTTGCACCGAAAAATCGATTAGCTTTCAATCTTCTGCAACCTGTTATGTTGGCATGAGCTGTTTATACTGCTTCAATCTTCTGCAAGTATTGAGTTGGCATTAGAAATATAAATGAATTTCATTTTTCTGCAAGTCATTAAGTTTGCTGAAATTCAAATAACTTTCAATCTTCTGCATGCTATTTGGCTCGAGTTGTCTCAATAGCTTCAATCTTCTGTAAGTTTGGGGTTAGCATGAGAAATATAAATGACTTTCATTTTTCTGCAAGTCATTTAGTTGGCATATAAAATAAAAATAGCTTTCAATCTTCTGCTAGCGATTGGGTTGAAATGAGTAATTAAGTAGCTTTCAATCTTACGCAAATATTCAGTTAGCAGGAGAACTGTTGTTTTGCCTTGAGTGATTTTAGTGTTTTCAATCTTCTGCTTGGCATGAGTAATTTAAAAACAGTCATCTGCGAGCTATTGGGTTGAAATGAGTAATTAAGTAGCTTTCTATACTCGGCAAATATTGAGTTGGCATGAGAAATCTTAAAAACTTTCATATTTCTGAAAAGTCAAATAGCTTTCAATCTTCTGCAACCTATTGTGTTAGTATGAGTTCGAGTTGTTTATACAACTTCAATCTTTTACAAGTATTGAGTTGGCATGAGAAATATAAATGACTTTCATTTTTTTGCAAGTCATTAAGTTGGCACCGAAAATCAAATAGCTTTCAATCTCTGCAAGCTATTGTATTGGCATGAGCTGTCTAAATAGTTTGAGTTGACATGAGGATTCCTTATTGAAATTGATGATGTGGTTGGCGGTGTCGATTGAATTTTTGAATATTTGGCTGTAATTAGCAATTACATATCAACTTCTGCATGAATTGATAATCTTTTTGAAACTGATGACGTGTTGGGCGGTGTCAACTGAATTTTGTCGGATTTTTAGCCGTAAATACATATCTACTACCGCATGAATTCAAGTGTGTTTGTTGATATAGCCTGAGGAAATTCAAAGTACTTTGATTGAAAATCTGTTAATGGTTCATGGACAAATGCAGTTGGCAAGTTTCTGTTTAATTCCGAAAATAGCTGATACTTAATTAATGCCACATATGTTAATGATTCCTCGTTCTTTCATGTCCAGATACAAACAATCTTGTTTGTTGAGTTTCAACTTGCTCAAATGAGTTTACCTTTATGTTGACCAGGTACTCACTCTATTTCTGCAATGGATTTGTCACCTTGCTGGGCCTAGCCTAACACAAACATAATCTCTACTAGGTAAGGGGCTTCATAACTGCTCACTTCTTCGTTAAATTATGATTTACTATCAGCATTCATTCATAATCATTCTCTGACTCTCGCATTCATCTCATACTCATGTATTAATTTCATTCATACATAATCATGCACACATTCATTTATGCAAGCACGAATTGGTACATACATTTGCATTTGCATTTGCATTTGCATTTGCATTTGCATTTGCATTTATTGATTCATTTACACATTCATCATTGGTGTGTACTGTTATGGACATGCTCTTTAAAAAAAGGTTTAGATTTTAATATCTAGTTTTGAATCCACACTTCTTCTTTTTTTCAAGTTCACTTCCTCCGTGCAATGGATTGACGTGTTACAGAATCTTGAATACCTTATCGAGTTTAAGTGAGTCAAGACAACTGTGGGCTCAAATTGGTTCCTTTTATAACTATTTGTGTCTTGGCTTCTTTTTCGCTACTTCGGGCCTTTTGGTGGTTGGCTCAGTGATGAACAGGTTGACTTTGATTGTAAATTGGTGGGTTTATTTGAATCATTTTCTGCCGGATCATTACAGAAAATGGTGGGTTTATTTAGTTTGGGACCGTATGGTCAGTTTGAGATGGTCGGTTTATGCTGAGTTTCGAGATGAGTTTGTGTGATGGGAAGTTTTGTGATAAATGATGGTTCTGTACTTCTGAATGGTTCATTTCAGTTTTTTTGATGTGTCAATGTAATTGTCAGTTTATTCATAACAACTCCAGATGGATTTGATTTGCTCAGCTTTGTTTGGGACATGTATATTCTGTAATCAGTCGGGCATGGACAATCTGGAATAGAAAGGTGAATATCCTTCAGTTTCATGTGCAGATACATTCTTTCTCGTACTTGACTTATGCTAGGTAATTGCATCCTTGATTCGTCTGTATATGCTTTTTACACAGCGTGATTTATAACTACTCAATCAGTAGCTAAATTGTGGTTCAGTTGCGGGATTCGTTCATGCTCATGCACACAGTTATTCATCATGCTCGTGCATTAATTCATTCATTCATCCATCCAACGATTTCTCAGGCAAGATCCTGGCTACGCTCTCAAGTCTCAACTACTCTACCATTAATGCTGGGATTGGGGTCAGGGCTGATGGGTAGTATTAAGTTCAAGGCTTGGGAATTGGAATACTGAGTTAGTTCTTTCTTTCATTCTTTTGAGTTTGACTAGCTGCAGTTGCCTAAGATGAGATTTTGCTCTTCTAGCTTTTATTTTCTGCATTAATCATGTGTCGCAATGGCTCTAGAGTGCTCTGGATTTGGGTATGTTAGGGACGAGCTTGCTTTAGTATCTACTCTAAGATTTGATGCTGAAGTGGAACTTTTATTTCTACCATATCAGATTTCAGCAGATGCTCTATTTGGTAATGGCATGCGTCACATATGCTATATCTTTATGCAGATGTTGTTTTCTAAATTTTTTACACAAGCGGGGGATTGCTTCAGCTAGGGAACGCTACAGGAACTGTCAAGAAACTTACTCAATCTGTGATTACTTGGTTATTGACGATGTTCTTAAAGGGAATGGGAAGTTTGAGCTATGTTGACGTGTTTGGAGGTTCACGTGATTGGAACACGTGGGTTGTACACTATGAAAGGATTGGGGTGCTTTGCTTTATGCATCGAGGAGTTTAACCACCCTTGAAGTTCATCTTCAGGAGCTGGATTTGGGTAATCAGGATCACGAAATGAGCCAGCTAGTGAAGTTGCTTCCTCAGTTGAAACGCATTCAGATAAACATGCATAACTGGTTCCACAAAACATTATTCTCACTGATAGAGAACTGTAGTAAGCTGAAAAGTATTATTATCAGCGGCTATAAGGGGAAGTGTGGAAGTGATATTCGTGTAACTCCGCCACAGAGGAAGAACGTCAGTATTGAACATATCCGCATTGGACCGAGGTTGGAGGATTTGGTGCTTCTATTAGTAAACTCATGTTCTTCTATTACTTGTTGAAAATAATTTGGTGCTTCATGCCTGCCATTTTACTTCAAATCAACATGAAAATCTTGTTTTGTTTTATTACTGTACTTGTTGCGGTATATTTTCATTCGACTTCTATTAAGTTTTTCAATGTTTTCTGCTCCATTTTTTAAAATTTTTTTTTTAAAAAATTTAATTTTTAATTAGAAATAATCGCATATTTATAATTGATGATGGAGAGATGGATATTTTAAAGAATTCATAGCGACTATACATCCCTCCCCTCCAAATTTATTACTGTATGTTTTTATTTCGATGTCACTTATGACTTATGATGTTAATGGAAAAATTGGAAATGAAGCAATAAGATCCTGGAACAACTGAGCTAAAAACAGCTACTGCGTCGTTTTAATCCTTATCCTTCAACACGACACCGTTGATACTTCAAGGTTTAGCTGCACTGAGAATGGGAGCTTTAAATCATTAGGCCGAGTTGTCACGGCCCAGCCCAATGAATACGAAGAGACGAAGACTATGAACTGTGGGGGAGCGAGCAAAGTGAGAAAGAGAGAGAGGGATCGAATCAACTTGAAGAAGGCAAATGGCCGGTGAAGAAAATTCAGCAATTACAACCGATCAGACGGCGACGATCGAAGCTCAGAGCAATCAAACTCTAGATTAAACAACAACATCCGTTAGAGAATTTATGGACGTTTTGGTTCGATAGCGGATCCAATAAATCCAATTTACAACAAGCTCCCTGAAGATTCTAAAACTACATAACTTGCCAAAAAATTACAATACCCGCCCAGCAAACTAACTAATTACATAACCTGTCAAATGAAAATGATAGCCTGCTGGATATATAGAAGCACAGATTGATTGTAATCTCCAAAAGAAGACATAAAAACAGTAGTGCAGAAAGTGACATTGCTTAATTGCTTAATTTTTTTTGGTCGTAGTTTTAAAGTTGCAAAATATTTTCGTGGATATAATATGAAATCAAATTATACACAGTATTGCAGAATTCCTTGCTCGGAAAATACACATGATTTGCTTGATATGTTCCTAGAAAATAGTTCCCCTATATAGCTGCTTTAATAAATCGGACAAGCGCGCTTGTTCCAAAGGGTCATTGTCGAGATTCAGATTGCACAATGAACACAACTTTGAAATATGATGGACTAGCGTGATAGAAGAAAGCCACCTCCAGAATATTCCACTTCCTGTCAATGAGTACCAAATACCAGGTTAGCTTTGTAAAAACGGTCAGCCAGTCATTATGGGTAATAGCAAGCGAAAATAAATTTGAGGTCATAAGGTATTCCAGTATAGATATCTATAAATAGCAACACTTGCAAAATTATACCTGAGGAGGATGCAATGATGATACCCAGTCAGATGGATGAGTTGGGAGAAGGCCCAGTGAGTTCAGCTGCGATTATTTTCATTTATCGGAATTACAGGGAATTTAGATTGAGTCTGAATCTGACATGATCATATTGAATTATAAAAAAGAGAAGTAGCTCACCTTCCAAACACCCATTCCCATGGCAGCCAGATTAAGGGCAATGAATAATAGTTTAGGGCCTAGAAGATCAACTTTGTTGTCTTTGTAAGGCTCAAATACTGCATAAGACAATTCACATCAGGACGGTGCGCAGAACATCAATACCATATTACTGTAAATTGGAGGACTCAATAATGCAAACAAATCCTTCTTTAATCATGAAAACTGAAAAGCTCTCCAGTCTCCATTGAAACACACTCACAAAAGAGATTTGACATACATTCAAATGCAAGGTAATTGAAATCCTTAATCATATAATACAGAAAGTTAAACCATGAAACAGTGATAACAAATAGATTCATGACCACAAAGGAGCATAATATATATCCCATATTCGAGATCAGGCCAGTATTTTATTTTTCTGGCGGTTTTCTTTTTCTGGACACACCTCAAAAAGTTATCCCAAAACTTTGGGTTTAAAAAAGCGCGAGGCGCATGGTCACAATGCACAACCATTAAATGTAAAAATCAGACCACTATTTGCATTTATATCTGAAGCCATTAAGGATAGCCTAGTAGTACTTTTACACACCTTTGCCAACTCCTTGAAGAGCACTCAAGGGCTGCCAAAGGGCTGAGAAAGTGATTCCAATGCTAAACAAGTGTACTGTATTTCCAGCCATCCACATCATGAATCCCATCATTAGCAGGTTCTTGAACGGAGATTGAGCAATTTCCCAGGCTTTCTAATGAGATAAACAACAAGAAAATATTAGGTATCCAAATAACCACATATGACTAAATTATTTTCAGCATTAGAGAACACAGTTGAAGAAGCCTGAACATGTAGTTATGAAAATATTTCTATTTAAAAAATTCAGTGACTGATGAAGTTGAGGGGAATGCAAAACTTTAGTATGCGATACAAGCTGAACTGATGCACAGTGATCAATTTCTTATATTCTAGTAGTTTACCAGACAGCAGCATTAAAATCCAATGTGCAAGTAACTACGTACAAAAGCTGTCCAGTAAAAAAAATTCACAGACAACAGGGCAATGTGAACACTATCAAGAGTATTTCCGCCTGATACAATCGTGACTCTAATTATCAGCGCTTTAAATCTCCTACATGTGCTGATACTATCAACAAAAACATATTGTATAAAAGCAAAGTTGACAATCAATTGAGCAATTGAGCAAGCAAACCATAACAAGCAACACAGTTCATCGAGGATAGATAACCAAATAGAAATTGAGGAAGCACCTGGGATTTCCAAGTAGCCTCAGCATCCTTCTTCTGGCGACTGAGCGTGGTATCATCCTGGAAGAACCAAAAAAAAAGAATCAATAATCATTGATGTCGTCATGTTGGATCGTACCGGATCAGATCTAGATGAATGATTGAAGGAAGGGAAAGGAACCTGATCTTGGGAAGTGCGTGTGAAACCGAGAGGATCGGGAATATCTCGGGAAGAGGGAGCGACGGAGTTATCGGTGAATTCGACGGCCCACCTGCGCCCTCCTTTGCTACTGATCTTCTCCATCTCCAACTATTTTAGCGATCTTCGGTTGCCTCCGCTTCTCGCAACTTTTTCTTGTTCCCTTCGGATTGTTGCCCTGCGCTTTTGAACCGTACTTTCAGTGTTCAGTTCGGTTTATATGAAGTAAGACAAATCCTCGCTCGCTATTAACCCCCAAAAAAAAAACATGTGATGCATCTCCCTTTCATTTCCTAACCAGTACACCTTACTCAGTAAAAAGATGAGTTAATTGTATAAAACCATCTGTATAATGTATTAATTTTCACTTAACTATCATTATAAATCGAAATTGATATTTCATAAAATTTATGGATGGTCCGTGACAAAAAAAAAATAGAGGTGAAAAACTTGACTTTTACGGGTGATTTTGGACAAAAAAAACCTTTTTTTTGTTATTTTGCCAATTTTAAAAAAGATTAAAGTGATGAGTGCCTTTTTGCAAACTTTAAATTGTTACAAATTCTTTTTCGGTAATTCGATGTTTAACGGGGAATGTTTATTTCTCCACCATCAGCTTTCTCTCAAAAAAAGCTCTCGTCAGTTAAAACCCTCAACTGTCGTGTCTTCCTCTCCGGGGTGGATGAAGTGTGTCCAATCTATAGAAGATGATTTTTCCTTCTTCTATTCCCTAGGAGCTCATTAGTTACTTAGTTTTTTTAAGTTTATCACATGTATTTTCTCCCGAAGATTCGTCTTCGTGAGCTTTTGTGACTATCTAAGATCCGTCTGAGATGATCTTTTGTGTCTCTCTAAGTATCACGCTTAAGAGAGTTGTTCTATTTTATGTTCTACTATGGTTTTGTTATTTGTTTCGTTGAGTTATGCGGGGCTCGTTCTTCTTCCACACAACCAAACTTTACCTCCCTTCGAGGCTTGTTTCCACCGTCTGTTTTCATCCCGACGTCGTTTCTTCCGGTTGTTTTCTGGCGACGTTCGTCCTTTTCTCTCGCAACTCATATTCCCAGCCGTCTAGGTTTTCATACCCCACCACAAATGTTTGGCGACGTGGACCCGACGTCGAGGTGCGCTAGGGATTGGGAGTTGCTGGAAGGAGCAAGCGTTGCGTTGTGTTGTCGCCTTGCGAAGCTGTCCTCATTGCAGATGCGGGACGTCAAGATTTGAAGTTCTGAGGAGCTTCATAATGGCGTTTGTGTCGCTGTCTCTCGCGGACAACTGCAGACGTGGTAGCGTGGTTCACGACATCGGCGAGGGGAGTTTGTTGGCTTGACAACTGTTTTGGAAGCTTTGGAGTGGCGGCCGGCAGAGTCTCGCTCGCCAGCCTTCGTTTGGATGGAGCTTTGGCGGGGTCCGGTGATTTCGGAAAGTGGACTTTGGGGGAATGGATGTTCGGGGGAGTCGAGGGGTCTTGCATCTCACGTTGTTGGCTGTTGGTATTCAGGCTCAGACGCTTGGTTTGTGACTATTGGTATGTGTGCTTGGAAAGTGAGCTCTGTTTCACGCTATTGGCTCTTGATATTCAGGACTTATTTTTATTGCGTCTCGTGGTTCGAGTTTTGTTGGATACTGGACTCTTTGTATTAGATAATGGTATATCTTGTACGACTAATTGTACCCGTAACCTATTATCGAACAAAAAAACAGGGAATGTTTTTCCAATTTGCTCGAAATTCAGATTTTGATTTCCAATATATTCCCCACTCCTAAATTTGATTTCCAAAATACGATATTTTTGCTTAACCGCTGTTGTTATCCGCGCTTAAGCATAAAAGCGTTGTTCCGCACGGCTCTTAGTGCTGAATCAACAAATAAATCTACTCAGCTGGTCTACATAAAACGTCTTAATGGGTGTTTAGATTCGTCACTGATGTTTGGGATTTGATTTTGGAAGGTAACGGAGAGAAAAACAATGATAGAAACGAAATCAAACTATAAAAAAATCGATCTGGATTTGATATCTAATTTTAAGCGTGGTTGATAAAAGCGCTTAACAATCGAATTAGATTTTTTTGGGATGATTTTATGTTGATGTCGCCTAGTCAGTCCTAACCGCGGTTGAGAACGACGCTTAATACCTTAAGCACGATTGTGAACAACGCTTTAACAAAGTGGCGCATTTCAGAAATCATATTTGAAACTGGAGTCTATAGGAAATCCAATTCTTGAATTGGAGCAAATTGGAATTTTTTTTCTTTAACGAGTGTTTAAATGTAAAAGTTGGGTTTTACCTTTACGGATCTTCTTCGATAATCTCGTATCATATTATGACAAATTTGATCATATGAAAAAATTCGAGAGAGACAAGTAAATATAGATATGACACATCTACATAATCTTAACCGTCCGGTCTAAATGAACTATAAATTTGATTTGATTTGATTTACTTTCATCTGTAAGTGTCATTTTGAATTATAAGAATGAATCAACATTTATGTAGATCATTCGGACATTTTATTAAAAAAAGTATTTTTATATGAACTATTGCTTTGACATAATAATATTTTAAATTGAATATCTAACTTCTAGATTTTTGGTGAAAGTTTCAAAAATGTATATTTTCAATAAATTTATCTTTTGATTTTGATTTATAAATAAAATATATATTAATTAATTTTTTATGAATTGTGTTTGTTTCATGCTTTGAACTATTGTTATGTTTTAAAAATAAAGATTAATGATGATTCATAACTTAAAATATAGTAAAGATTAATGAAAATTTGTGTTTCGGTGTTAGGGAAGATCTAACTCAACCCAAGTGATGCCATTGCTTAAGAGATGATTGATTAGAATAGAAAAAAAACTGTGTGGTGGTTTTTGAAAGAAAAAAAAACTTTCTACCAGAAGGATAATCTTTGTGATTAATCCTAAATCTCGTGATTTATTTTTACTCATGATAAGGGATGGCCTCATAGTCTCTCCATTCATCAAACAATCAAGAATCTATCACATTCATGCGCACAACCAACTACACATGCCCTTACATTGGCGACAGCTATGTATTCTTACAGTCTTCTATGTGTCCTGATGAAGTTTGTTGTGTTCATTTCAATCGCAGTAGAGCAAGCATAGGCCCCTCCAAAGGACAAAGATGCAAAGACTAAAAGAATGGCCTTCCACTGCCGTGTAGACGCCAAAATTGCTAGTGTTGTGAACACAAGCGCAACAGCAGTGAGGGCCTTTTTCCATGTTTGGAAGGCTTTGAGGATTTCTCTACAGCCTTTGCAATGGACAACATGGCGAAAGTACCTGTTAGCGAGATTGGGAGCGTGCATGGTCCCAATGCCACCTTTGGCTGGTGAGGCTGCGGCAAGTCCTGCGACTAAGCCGGCTGGTGCGTGTTCCACAACAGCAGGCTCTTTCGGTAAGGATATGGTGCTGTGTCCGAAATGGTACGGCATGCCGTGCCCTACTTTGTCCATCCATTTTCTGTATTCCGCTACCCATGTGTCTGATGACTTCAGGTTGATATACAGTTCTTTGGTGGGGACTTTTTCTTTCATAAGGATTTCATTTTGGGATGAAAGGAACCCCATGTCTTGCTCAAAAACCTTGCCAGCATTTTGATGGAAGTACCACTTAGGAAAAAGCTTCGCTAAAAGAGAACTTCTGGTGTTGCCAAATCTGACAATGAGCATGGACTTTCCTTGTCCAGTGGGTCTGCATAAGAAAAGGCCGGAGAAGTAATGCCTTACGCCAGTCTTAGGGTCAACTATTTCTCGGTTGTTTTGCAATACACATGGGGCACCAAATCTCAAAAAGTTTAGGGGTTCTCCATCTCGCTCCGTGCCCCAAAACCCTGCAAACCCTCTCTCAGTGCGCTCTGTCACTTTAAACACCAATGCTTGTGCATCCTCTCTTTTAGCTGACCAGTCGGTCCTGTCGTGCGAAATAGGAACATGGGCAGGATCCATCAAGTTCTCTAATAGGATAGAGTGATCATATGGAAGCTCATGGATAGTTGACACATCTCTAAATCCCTCCCTTTCAAAATTCTCAAACCAAGGTATTTTGTCGAAACTTGGTGGTGTTTTCTGAGACATCCAAATCCACACAACTCCTTGTGAATCTTTTATTTCATAGGTTCTCAAGCAAGCTGATCGCGGAATCTTTGCATTAGATGGAAGCTGAAATAAAACACAGGACAAATTCATGTGAATCAAAGCTGACTCATTTAATGTACAACAAAACCACCACAGAACTTGAAAGTTCTTCCTCTTACCTGAGGTATCTTCACACACTTCCCTTCCTCACCGTCAAACTGCCAACCATGATACAAGCACTCAAGCCGGCCATCAACAATCTGACCTTCTGAAAGCTTAGCCAATCTAATGCAAGAGAAACATCAAATACAATACCAATAAGAATTCATAAAGCTCTCCCAACAACAAAAATCTCACTTTGCCCGAATCATATCATCTGCATTCGATACAAGATTCACCATCAAACTTCAGCGAATCAAAACCTACTCATTCGGTACAATTTGATAAACTGCACCAAGACAGTTTAATGGCATGTATCATAAACCTGATATAAAAATATAAAGCAACACAGATGCTCATCTCCTACACTACAACATCAAACCTACATGCTTGATCATTCTGCAAATCAGTGTCGAAGCACATTTAAGCCTCGAGTCGAGTGAAAACAAACACTAAATTAAAGCTACCTGTGGGGACAGCGATCCTCGTAGCAATGGAGCTGTCCATTTCCATCTCTATAAAGCACAACTTGCCTATCAAAGACAGTGAGGCCCAACGGGGCGTCGTCAGGAATGTCCTTGATCAAATACAACGGATACCATTCCTCCGTCCAATCATAAGCCACCACTTCCCTCACACGACCCAACTCTTCCTGACTCGTCGGCGGAATCACAACATCATGATCCTCCTCCACCACCGCCGCAAATGCATCAGTCTCCACAACAGCTCTGCAACGCTGCAGCTTCCTCCTAACCGATCCGAGCCTCAAGGAGAGTACTGTCCGATGGTTCTTATTACCCCGGAAGCTGCTACTGTTTCTAGCTATGGTTTGGAGGGTGTGGCGGTGGATGTATGTACGTGGGGTCTGGTGGTGAAATGGGGAGAGTGAAGGGTTTAGTGACGTCATGGAGGGGTAGAGAAGGTGAAGCAATGTAAAGAGGAAGAAAGAGGCATTTGAGTTGAAGAGGTTTTGATGAAGGAATAGCGTGTTTGTGTGTTGTTGCTGTTGCTGTTGCTTCTGGGAGTGAAGAAGATGTTGTGCGGATCCTGTCCACACAAATTTCAGCAGCTTGTGCGAGAGACGTTTTGGTTATTCGTCACTTAATGGTCTGGCCATTTACGTGTTGGTGTGCGGCGGACTAAATTTTCCTTAAAAAAAAAAAAAAAAAAAAAAAAAATGGTTGATGCCGACTTTGTCATGGGGACTACAAATAATTAATAACATACCATTAATACAAGTCATGGCTCAAAACTCATTTTACCTCACATCTTCATATTACTACACAAACTTCAAAAATGTACTCTATATAAACTCTATCCATTGTCATCAAAAAAAAAAAAAAAAACTCTATCCATATATTCGGCTCTCTTACACTGTCTTGCAATGCTTATGCAACTTCCAATTTTGTCATTGATTTTAAGTTTTTAAGTTTAAATTTACACAGATCACACGGGTCCGGTCCGACCCATTAAAATTTTAAAATAAAATAAAAAGTGGAGCGGGAAACGTTGAAAAGTTTGAGTGTAATCGAATGGAGAAACAAGAAAAAATTGAATTTCTTAGAGATTTCGAAAGGGAGTCGATAATGACCTTTTCAAGAAATCATCGTCGGATTAAAGGTTGTCCAAGTTGGAGACATCGGAATCAAAGACATCTGATTCGGAAGAGATTTATAAAGCGAGAAAACAAGTGTATGTTTTTCACATTCCCGTCGGACGACGGGTGGCTGCTAGTTTAAGATATAAATGAATATATTATCATAAAAATATGTATTCTTTATCTATTTTTTCATAATTTCATATAATTTATACATTACTAATTAATTAATTAATTTGTGACATACGATTCAACCGATTAAACCATTGATCCGTTGACCTGATAAGGTCATCAAGACGATTACCGGATCGATTCTTACAACAATGACCGAGAATACTCATGTGGTCATATGTTGCTTGCGTCCACACAGTTCTGTCACGATCCTTCCCTTAGAAAACTACTAAGGCATCTTCAAAACCCGTATC
>JAWWMW010000718.1:153143-173827 GCA_035048345.1 Echeveria elegans
ACTTGAAACTTTAGCTTTCCTATCAATGAGGGTTGCTAAAATGGAGAGGGTGCCAAAAACCTCATTTTGCTTTTGGTATATCTCATACCATAAAAGCTTCCTAAAAGCTTAAATATGACTATGGGTATTGCTTTTTGCTCCCCCATTAGTCTCTGAAATAGCATTCTACAAGCATATTGAGGCGTACCATCCACAAATCACTCAATCACAATGTACAATATTTTCAAAAATAGCGACAGAGGCAACCACACCATGGATTTACAAGGAAGAACATAAACATTCAATCATCGCCAGTTCATGAACAAAATACACTTAAGTTATGAATTGCAACTTAGTTAGAATAAGAATGCACATTGCACACATCAACTAAACTTAAGCAATCAGAGCCTCAAGATATAAAATTTGAAATGCCTTGAGATGTGTTTAAAATTCTAAATTTGTAAGGTGTTCTTGTCAATCATACTACCAAAATTATTTCTATAGAACGGGAACTTTAACCAATCCAAAAGAAAAAGGTGGAGTGATACCTTAGGTCCAGCTCTTTCTGGTACAGGGAATGTTAGCAGTGGAGGCTGAGATGCAACTGGCGCAGCAGGACTCTGTGTTTCTTCACTGTGGAAAGCTGCAGGAGTTTCAGCTGGTACAGAAGATGAGTCCTGAACCACCTCCAAATCTCCGTGTTCCTTCACTGTGGACTGTGCTGGGAGGTTCAGGGTCGATTGAGTTGCAAGATTGGGTACTGACTGTGCAAACTGGCCGGGAGTTACAAGATTAGGCATGATCACTTTTTGGGTTTCCGATGCAGAGGCCAATTATAGCTTTTATTCTGTGAAGTAGGTCCTAAAACAGTTATAGCTTTGAGAGAAACTGGTGGGACAGTAGCATTTGCATCTTGACCAGAGATAACTGAAGGAGAAGGCGCCAATGAGACTGCTGCACCAAGGGAGGGAGGTAACTTCAGATTCAATAGTTGTATTTTGTGTAGGTAATGAAGCAGGTGGTAAATTTGAAGGTGTAGCAAGGGAGGGTAAGGTGGATGTTACACTGCCAGGATTACCACCAGAAGGAAATGAGGTCATGTTGGATGCAGCGGCAGGCAATGAAGAAGCGTAATCAGGGTACTGCATAGGCTGCTGCAAGTTAGGAGGCATTGGTAGGCTAGGAGAAGGCTGGAGTAAAGACTGTTGATACATATGAGGAGGAAGGCCACCCTGGGGACCATAATACCCTTGCCAATACATAGGCATAGCAAGCCTTCCGCCACTCACATTCGGAGCTGGCATGAATTCATATTTCCTCCAGGCTGATAAAGAGGGACACCAGTTTGAAAATTTGAGCCATGTTGTCCAACTCGAGCATTCTGGGAGCTGTTATTTACAGATATAGCAGCAGCAGATGTCGGCAATCTAGTAGTAGGAGTAGGATGGGCATACTGAGACTGGAAAGCATATAAACAAAGTAATAAACAGTCAAATTTCGTTAATGAATCCCAACTCTCATAAGTTCTGAAATGTGAAATCTAACTCAGCTTCATGTTACCTGAATTATAGCTAGGTCATTATTTACGGGTGCAGGCTGAGACTTGAGGCTGGGGCGGAGGAGAGGATTTAACCTGCAAATCCTGTGACCAGCAACAAACCAAATGAAGAAAGAGCATAATAATGAAATCTTAGTGGAATAAAACAATATATAGCAAAAGCCATGTCATATGTCCATAAGTTCACTCAAATACCTTAATATCACTCCCGCATATGAACAAATGTGAAATGCACAGTTATAGCCGTTAAATGCTGTTCACACATGTTGCTCTCTATACAAATAGGCACTATTTCTATAATAATTGTACACACATAATAACACAGCCACCAACAATTTTTACCATTCTTAGTCAGAATCTGCCAAATTCCTATCCTTCAAACATAAACACCATACAAAAATCTATACGGAAAAACTCAACAGATAAATCCAGAAACTCATATATACTAAGTTCCTAACGCAATCCTCAACTGCTTCAGATTTCACAATTGACAATCAACAAATCACCAATCTCACTCTACAATCCAAATCGAAATCGAACCCTAACAATCATAAAACACAAATTAAGTAGCGAAAGAGTACCGTTTCGAAGGCCGGTGATGCTGGACTCTTCAGTATTGATATCATACAAAACGCCCTCGTAACTCATCTCGCTTTTCGGTGTGAGACTAATCAAACTGCCGATGTAGGAGTCGGCAGACGAGCCCGATCTGGAGCCGTCTGATAGGAATCGTCGATGTTCAGAAAACAACGAAGATTGGATTCGCCGATCAGAGATCGGGTGAGGCACAAATCGTGCGAGAAATTCAGTTACAAATATTTTTCTTACTGATTGATCCTATTACATTTGCTATTTATACTAATGCTTAGTTCTGTTAATTGCTTTTAGGTCCTTCAAGTTGTTGACTCTTATTATAGCTCCCCAATCGGAAAGCCTTGTCCTCAAGACGCGAAAGATGGAAAGCGGCGCTTCAATTCGTCCAAAAATTCCCAAGTAGCTTCTTCCATGGCGACCCGGACCAGCGTACCGGTCCTTGCACAGCTGCTGTACCGCGACGATTAACCAACCGGCGTTCCAAGATTTCAACAGGGGTTCTAGATTGTACTTCGTCAATTTCGTTAGGGAGAGCAACGATTCGGGAAGCATCACCATGGAATTTTTTTAGCTAGGAGACATGAAAAACGGGATGAATCCGGGAAGAGGCTGGCAGCAACAGACGATAAGCAACAGACCCAATCTTAGACTCCACTTTGAAGGGCCCAAAAAATTTAGGAGTGAGTTTTTGGTTGGCTCTTGAAACCAAACTCGACTGTAGGTAAGGATGTAACTCTAAGAGAACCCAGTCTCCTATATTGATCAGTGTGTTTTATGTCTATTATTTAGGTATGTATCTGCATGTATTTCTCTCTTATATCATTTAAATGCAGTCATATTCCACGCTTATATTTCTATTTCAGGACTAAAACATACTTCACTTCAACTATAGAAGCCCGGAGCAAAATAGAGCAAAAACAAAGAATATTCAGCCAAAAAGGAGCAATTTCGGTCGAGAGCCAGAAAACCAGAAAGAAGTCTTGACCGAGTGAAGTCAGTCTCGACTGAGATTACCCTATGATCTCGGCCGACAGATACAATCTCGACCGAGAAAGCCCTGGATCAGAACTGCCAACTTCGACCTTCTCAGCTTTGGAAATTTTTACAGAATTCATCTGATGTCCGATCAAGACGAAATAAATTGCATTAGAAAGAGGACTCAAAATCCTACAAATTTCATGTTTACGCCAAAGGCTGATTCGGACATCAAAGGGATCAACCGATTGAACCAAGTTATCCCGTCTACATTGAACCGAAGACCATTGAATTGGACCAAGATGACGTGGCAAAGTCGGTTTGCAATTCAAAAATATCCTGTGGAGTATTCTAAATTCGAAATACAAGAGGGAAAGTCAAAGATATTCCAAAGGAGCCTTCAATGGAAAGTACAATCAAATGAAAATAAGGAAAGCAATAAAGATGGTAGATTTCGATTAGGATCCATGATGGGATTTCAGAAGATTCAAGAAATCAATAAAGTGATGACCGAAATCACTCCTTTGGGAATAAGTTAGAGAAATCAAAGAAAATACAAGAAAGCAAAGAGAGGAATTACACTTACCAAATTGAGCCCTTCCTTTGGAGCACTATAAATAGAAGAGCTCCACACATCCAAAGGGGTTCAGAATTTTTTTGGGCTCATTTGAGCTTTTTCGTCACACATTTTCCTCTCTAAAAATCAGCCACTTTCCGGCGAGATTCCGGCCGGATTCCGACAACATTTCGGCGACGTTTTGAAGACCTTATTGAGCATTTCTAAACTCTACTTTTACTTTACTCATTTTAATTCAATCATGTCTTGTTACTCATTCAACATGAGTGAGTAGTTGTATTTGATGACAAAGGTCTAGCGGATCCTTGAATGCTTGTGGATGGTTGAATGAATTTTATATAAACTTTATGAACGAAATTTGATTTGGTTTGGAGTATTTGACTTACGCTTGTATGATGCATATTAGATGTGATATGTGATGTTCCATAAAATATTTAGTACAAATTCGTACAAGTACTTTAATCTTATGACCAACCAGGGTAAGACTATCTAGTATTGTGACCAACTGTTGGAGCATATTTATACGATCCATCGAGTCGTTTATTTCCACAAATTAATTATATTTCCATGATGAAATGTTACTTTTTGATAGTATTTCATATCATAGGTGTATCTAGAGCATTTGGGAAGAAATTGGATTAAAAAGGTCATTCTATGGAATATTCTACACCGAAAAGGTCATTTCATATGTTGGCCATGAAGAATGATTCAGATGTTAAGAGGGTCAAAAAGGAGCAAGAAGGCAGAAAACATCGCGAGAGAGCTCAGAGGAGCACGCGACTTCGTTTGAATTTACTACGCGGACATTTGCATAATTTCCTAAATTCCCAAGGAGTCCGTGTATAGAAATTCAGAAGAGTCCGCGTATGTATCGGGTGAAAAGACCTCTGTTACTTCTTAAGCCTCTAGAATGAATTTCAGCTGGCAGAAACTTCTGCTTTTGACACTAATGGATGCTTCTCTGATATCATATAATACTAGGAGCAGCATTTGACTGTGAAGTTAAAGCTGGTGATTTAGATAGACCAACTTTAGGAACATTAGGTACAGCAACCGACGAGTGTTGAACTGATGTTCCTGGCATTCCTACTCCAGCAAAGTGAGGTGCTCCCAAGCGGCTGCTAGGCAGAGGGCCTATAGTTCCAGGATTTGAGGACAGCTGCTCCTCCATTCATAATGTAAACAGCATTCTTTGCCTGGGCAGCCTTCAGAAGTTATTCGGCATCTTCAGGGGTGGCTATACGTGTTCCTGCTGCGACAGCAGCAGCTTGAAGCATAGCAGTTGAATTAACTGGAGGTTTACGGGCACAGGTGGCTTCTTTGCGTCCAGACGATTCTTTAATGAAGCAGCTGAAGCTCCAAGAAGAGTGGATGTTTTTGGCTGACCCGCTAGTACGTGTGGCATAGAAAGAGTAGCACTAGCAGGCAAAGCTTCACTTAGATTGACAGCAGTCGAAACGGTGCTTGCACTCATAGCAGCTGCTCACATATCAAGTGGCACAGGGTTATTTGTATAAATAAAAAGTTCACGAAAATGACAATCACTTCTGCAGGTTACACTAGTTTCAGTTAAATTCTTCCAAATCACTATATGTTCGGCCATTAATGAGTTGATTATCATGTAAATTAGACCTGAAGCCTGTTTTTGGATTAACATTTTAAAAATAATAAAGTGCAAACCATGCCAGAACAATAAATGGATAGTATGCGAGCTGCAAAATCACCAGAGGTCGTCAAGGAGCTGCATATTTAAAGCCGCTGAAAGTGCATTCCGAGTTGCCAAATGTGCTTGTGAAAGTTGCTGCCCGTTGATAACTAGATCCTCCAAAACCTATATATTTGTTTTTCTTCTTTAAAATTGACAGAGTAAACACCACCAGTTGTAAGAGACACAACAAGGAAGTCAAATAAAGAGTAAAACTGTTCACACATTGCAAAATTAAAGATTATCTGATAGAGTTAATTGCACAAAACAACTTGTATAATGTATCCGTTTTCACTTAACCACCTAACAAAACTAAATAAACTTTTTTTAAAATGAAAAAATAGAAAAATGTAAAAAAAAAACATGATATATATAATATTGTTTGGCTTTGGTTCATAATGAAATTTTGCTTTATTAAAAAGCTTTCAATTTAAAAAAAATATAATTGCTTGACCTGAAATTAGAATAACTACCTTAAAGTCTACTTACCAAAGACATCACTATCAGAAAATTTCCTACAGTAAAATGACACCTTCCGAATCAAATCTCGTTTGTAAGAAAATAAAAAGATTCTAAAATAATTGCTTGACCTGAGTACTCCGTAATAGATACAAAGAAAGCATGAGTACACTGTACATACTATGTTGGATTTCGGTCTTACATTAAACATCATAACAGATACATTAACAAAACACCGCCTATGTCTATAATATACAGGAAATGGCACTGGAAAACACTACAAGGCCAGCAAGAATGCATATCACGACATCAACTTAATATGAGATGGGGAACTGAAAGCTACCTGCGAAAGTTGCGATGCAGTCCTATACCCATTGAAATCTCCTCTTAAAATGTTTGCTCAATTACCTTCGCCGCATTTGTTCACTGCAGCAATAAGCTCCTTATCCTCTTCATCTGTCCATGGGTTCCTTTTCTTTCGAGGCAAATTACTTGCATTGCCATCCAGACGGTCACTAGATCTGTAAGCTTGAGATAATGTTTTTTGAGAAGAGGTATGAAGACCACTGTTACCACCTACATGTGCATTTTCTGAGGCCCTACTGTTTATTTTCATTGGGAACTGAACTGACATCAGCAGCCGAATTATTAATCATTCTCATATCAGAAAGCGGACCAGAAGCAAGAAGAACCTATGAATAAACAAGAAATGTATCTCAGATAACTTTTTTTGGACTATATACGACATATCAATCAAGAATAGACGAACTCGATGCCGAATTCTAATAAGCAATAGGTCAAAAAAGCATGTACAGTGAAAAAGCATATTGAATGGGAAATCTGTGAAACTAAAAGGAGATTTCCTGGATTTGCCTGTACTTTCCTGAACAGATGCATGAGCATCAGCTATATCTTCAGCACTACCATGTGGGACGGCTTCCAAGTCAACTTCTAGATCACTTTCATCGTCCTGCAAATAGATGATCAAAATCATAACCCCAAGTGATGCAAAAAACAGCTATATTGCATGTCGAACATAAATAAGTGCCGCCAGATTGAATTGATCACTTTCCCTTCAAACTATTAATTAACAAGCCAGGCAAATAACTGTATCTTGTTTGTTTTAATATACCGATTTCTCAAGAAAAGTCATGCTGCAGGTAACATGGACACAGCCAAGATAAAGAAGAGACCGCCGCCGAAAGGTGAATGGAGATTATAATAAAAACGAAGCAGTCACAGAACATTTAATCAGTCATCGAAACACCAAACGATGTAAATTTGTTTTCAGAATCGGCTCAACTATTTCTCATCCACTCAAAGCTCTAACAGAAAGTTACTCAACTAAGTCAAACAGCTTAACTTCCCGTACTATCAAACTTTCTTTACAGTTATTTTTCCCACCGATGACTACTCACCTTTTCGATTTTTGTTACATAAAAAAACCATTGAGAAGGGTGTTGAACGGCAAGCTCCTTTAAAGAGAGATACTTGAATAATTTGAGCAAGGCAACACGAGATTATTAAACAAACGAAAAGTACGAAGCAGACAAGGTAATTGAAAAAACTAACCAGGAGTTGAGCCCTTTGTTCAATCTTGTCATCAAAAGGATGGCCATAAGCCAAATGACGCCAGAGCATCTGATACTCTCTAGCATTAGATATACCAGTGGACGTCCTCCGATCAATTTTTCCTATTCTCACAAACCTGGGCAATCTCTTGATACATCATATTTACTGCAGACGGCGAACACCTACACAAATACATAATAATATAATAAAACAGGTAGACTGCAAACAGCAGGCCAAAAACAAAACAAAAGAAAAAGAAGAAGAAGAAGAAACGAACCTCTGAAGGACGCAACTGTAAACGTCATCCGAGGCGATTACAACCTTCCTCCGCTTGCTACGGCTCTCTTTGTCTTTGTCACCCATTCCGCAAAACCGTGAGATTCGTACTAAACCCTAGCGCGATTTTTTGGGGGGATTGGAGATCGATCACACGACACGACGGAGTAGCGGTGACGACGATACATGTTTTACCAAATTACCCCTGCTTCTTCTTTTTCCCTATTTTAAGGAATCTCTCACACACTCGTTGCTCAACCTAGTCACAATCGACGACGCTTTCTCATCTTCCATCTTACAAATCAAACGCCATGATTTGCGTTCGCACAGCACGCTCTCACCTGCTTCGCAGCTGCTTCAATCAGTGCTTAGGCCGCACTCCCACTCTTCTCAATATCCCAATTGGTAATTTTGCATACACAGGTGTACCTTCCAGGTCTTTAAGGAGGAGGATTTCCAAAAGAGAAAAGATCAGGAACAGGCCTGTTTTAGATGTTGTCAAGTTTGACAAGGCTGTCGCGAAGCTTCCGCCTCGCTTCAATGCAGAGGATCTTCACAATGTTATGATTTTCGAGGATGACCCGTTGGTTTGCTTGGAGCTTTTTAACTGGGCCACGCAGCAGCCGAGGTTTAGGCATGATGTGCCAACTTATCATGTTATGATAAAGAAGCTTGGTGCGGCTAAAATGTTTGACGAGATGGATGTCATTGTTAACTTGGTGCTTGCTGTTCCTAACACCGGGTCTGAGGCTTTGTTTAATTCTATGATTTATTTTTTTACGTCAGCCAGGAAGCTCAGTAGGGCTGTCATGATTTTCAAGCATATGAAGGATAGTCGGAGATTGAGTATCCGGCCTACTATCAGGACTTATAATCTGTTGTTTGCTGCGTTTTTAGGTAAGGGGAGTAATTCGTATGTGAACCATATGTATATGGAAACAATCCGGTGTCTTTTCAAGCAAATGGTTGATGATGGGGTTGAACCTGATATATTTTCCTTGAACACGATGATCAAAGGGTATGTACTATCTCTTCATGTTAATGATGCTCTTAGAATCTTTCATCAGATGGGTGTGGTCTTTAAATGCTTGCCTAATGCGCACTCGTATGATTATTTGATTCATGGGTTATGTGCCCAAAGTCGGACAAAGAATGCTAGAGATCTGTTCAATCAAATGAAGGAGAAAGGGTTTGAGCTGAGTAGTAAAACATACAATTCATTAGTGAATGCTTTAGCCCTCGCTGGGGAGACAGATGATGCTGTTAGTTATTTATGGGAACTGATAGATGTGCATAGAGCTGCTGACTTTATTACCTGTCGAACTATTCTTGATGAGATTTGTCGGAAAGGAAGGGTTGAAGAAGCATTGAAGTTGTTAAGGGACTTGCAAGAGAAAGATGTTGTGGATGGGCATGGATACAGGAAGCTTCTCCATGTAATTGAAGACGACTTTGGTTCAGCTGATAGAAACAGGTTCTTGAATGACTAGCCAAGTTCGGATGTTTTCATTGGTGCTAGTTTCTTGAATTGGGTTGAGGATTAATGTCACTGGTCTATCTGTATATACGTGTGATCATGCCTATCACCCTATTTGACAGAAAATTTCAAAATATCTAAGTTAAGCATGCTGTTTTTCACCGTCCCTCAAGTTTTAACACATCAAATTATCCAGAACCAGTCCACAGTCGAGCCACAGAGTAGACCAGTAGCCAAAGACAGCCATCACAAGGGCTGCTACTTCAGCTTCTGAGTTAGGTACTGTTTTGGGTATGATGATCATGACAAGACTCGTTAGGTACCCATTTGTCAGGCCAAGTATGAATGTCAATACCACCACAGGCGCTTCAGCTCTCAGCCATTTTGGTCCGTGGAGACTGGAGACAAGTAGCAAATAGGGGGTACATCAGTAGTCTTGCTAGAGAACCCCAAGTTGCCGTCTTAATGCTCTTTACAATATAAATACCTGTCAGGCACTTTCCTATTAGATCTGAAGCGTTATATGTTGTTATCAGAACTACTGGATACCAATCTCGCAGCAGTGTTGACTTCAGATTCTCACCAAGGAACCCTGGAAATATCGATAAAGTCACTGTGTAGATCATGAAAACTCCTGACGCTGGAGCCTTAATTTGTTTTCCCACCTTCCAAAAGTTGGGCCTCAAACTAGAAGTCTCAGAACCAAGTCTTGATTTGTGCTGTTCCATTACAGGGAGCTGGTGTAACCAATTACCACAAACTATGCAGAACAGCAAAATGATGAAACTCGCGATAAAATAAATTTGAGCATTAGTTCGAAGACCTAGGGATGTATGTGGCAGTGAAGCCTTTGTTACTATCCTCAAAATGCAGACGAGAAATCCTGCGTAAGCTTAATGTATAAGAACATGTTGCAGCTTAGAGTTCAGATAACAAAAGGACAGTAAATGTGATTATCAAAGTAGTACCTGAAGAAGCTGTGCCAGCAAAAACTGCCTGCATGTACTGCTTGGGTAACTTACCTGCCGATCCAAGTAAGCTCCCTCCTATCAACCCTTCCGCTAAACCACATACTGAGATTGCTGCTACAGTCATCCCATAGCTGCCACTCCACCCAGATATCGGCCTAGTCCAGTCCATCAATGGAGTTGCCAACAACGAGATAATGAACATACAAAAACCTACGTTCAGCCTCCATCTGAGACTCAGCTTGCCGCCAAAGCACGTCATGGCAACCAAAACTAACAATGAGCAGCCCATGTAAGCAGCGGCAAAAACCTTCTCAACATGGTAAGATGGGTAAACATAGCAAAAGTAATCAAACTGCAGTAATAAAGGCATTCCATGGCAGTAATAAAGGCATTCCATGGAAGCAGGTTTCCTGCACCAAGTAGAAAATCTATATATATAAAAGAATAACATCAACACACAAAAGAAATTCGTCGCTAAAGTCCTGATTTTCGTCGTTAAAGATCATCGGATAATAAAACAAAATAAGGATAAAGACAAAATAAAACTTCATTTGACAAAATGTTCATTCTCATACTTTTATTTACACCACACGTCATCCATACGTATTTATTCCTATTATTTCGTATTTGTCTGTATTTGTTTGTATATGACTTTATTTAAATGTATGTGACAGTATATTTGACAAGTTTTAATTGTATTATCTGAATTTCTGGCTTCTTAGACTGTATTTTACCAGTTGTTTGTTACTTAAATATATTTGGTTATATTATACCGAGTATTTGAATATTTTTTTAATCGTATTAACCGTATATGTATTGACCAAGACATTATTAAAAGATATTTAACGGTATTTGATCGGTTATATGAGTAACTTTTAATCATATATACCATATTTAACTGTATTGGATCGAGTATTTGATCAATTTTTTTACGTATAAATTTCTCATTCAGGATGATGAGTTGCCACAAAATTAAAAATAATATAATAGAACTATATTCAAAAAATTTAAAAATATGTAACATTCAAAAATTTCAATTACAGAAATAAAATTATAGAACAAACGTTGAAAATCTTAATTCAAAAATAGTATGTATGCTGGTGGATTTCAGAGTATAAATCAACGCCTTTATAGCCGAAGGCAGGAGTCTATTGGCGCTTTCAGAACTTCCTCCTCCGACTCACGCCGATTTGTACGTTTCTTGTCGGGTGGCCTAACTGCCCTCAGATCGTGTCCCTCGTCTGTCTACATCTCTTCGAGCCTGTCTCGGAAGGGTATAAATCAGCGGTTTTTGTTGCCGATGGAAGATGACAGTCGGCAATCAGGGGGCGAGGGCTGTCCATTTATGGTTTAGTTGATCTGTGATGCCAACAGGGTCTTTAGACTGCACTGATGCAAGTTTATTTTCGAGGATCTTTGGAACACATGGTCTATTGTTTGGGTCGGAACAAGGCCAACAATGAAGGATGGTCGTCATTTAATTCAGTTCTAAAGTTATGCAAGTTCCAGTTTCTGATCGGGTTTGGAAAAAGGCCAACAATGAAGGAATGGAACAATGCCAACAATGAATGAATTGCAATTAGAGTGGAAGACTGAATTATTGATGAGCAGGAAGGCAGTGAAGTTTTTCTGTTTCGAGGCGACGAGTTGGGTGTGTGTGGATGTCAATTTATCCGCCAAAGCATTTGAAATGACTAATCGCTCTAAGTTACTTATAACTTTGAGGCTGGTCATAATTATCACCTCATCTACGGCACAAGTCTGAGCTCTTTATCGAACATCTATCAGTTAGTTGTTAGATAGATCGTAGTATTATTATTATCTTTGCTGTTATCTCTTTTCATTTTTAGTTGTTTTATAATGAAATGCGATTTTGATCGATGATCATCATTCCGATTGTATCACTTATCACTGATCTTGGTTTCGAGCTTAGATCCCGTATTGTAAACTCTGATTCTCATGTTTGGGAGATCTAAATAAATAAAAATGCAGAATCCCTCCACGAACATTAATTTATGTGTGACATGCCGGGTGACTCATGAGTCAAGTACCCTACACAAAAAATGGGCCAGAATCGGATAGTTTGATCAAGGCCCATCCACACCTCCAGGCCCACACGACCCAGACCCACTCTCCATCTCCCGAGATAACGCCCGCTCCAATCTCACCACTTTCCACGGCGGCGCCACCACTTCCTCTTTCCACACCTCCGATCACCTCCACCTCCCCAACCAATAAAAACAATTCTCATCTCCTATCCTCCTCTTCATCCGGCGCTACGTTCAACCCAGATCGTACTTAGGGTCAGGGTTTTATCGAACAATTGCAGCTTGAATTCGGAGATTCGTAAAAAATCGATTTTTAATGGCCGTCTGGATGCCAATGTTGCGTATTGGATGCATTACTGAGTAGAAACTGCTCACCTTTTATATCATACTCCAGAAGATTCCATTTCGGAATACGGTAACTAGACAGAAAGGTGTTCGAAGACCGGCGGCTTAAAGTAAGCGTTAGAGTTGTATGATTACGCAAGGAAGGAAGGGATTAAGCTTGGTGTGCAACACTAACTCATTTCTTTATTTATGCTCGACGGGGTCGTCAGTTACAGTGAGCGGTGGTGGTGAGGCTGAGAGCGTGTGTGGATACGGGGTTGGGGTTGGCAAGGGGAGGAGAGGGAGATACTTGAAAAAATGTGGACGGAGGGAGACGATCCTATTGGAGCGAAGTTTACTAATAGGGCTAGACTTGATGCGTCCGGAAATGGCCTTTAGGTTGGTCAAGCAGAAGCAAGGTTGTGGAATTCTGCCGAGGTTGAGGTCTTACGGTCCGACATTATTTTCTTATTGTAGGAATGGGCAAGCGGAGAAAGCTTATGAGGGCTTCTTAAGCTCAGTGCTGATACAAGCAATGCTGATGAGGTATATGAGATGTTACATAGTCTGCAAGGGACTGTCAGACAGGTCTCTGAAGCCACTGCTAGGGCTGTTGAAGAGTGGTTTCGGTCCAAAGCTTCCACAGAGGTTGGAGATAGGAATTGGGACATTGAGAAGATTAAAAAAGGGGTTATTAAGGGTGTTTGCGTCGTGGTGAATGGATTATATCACGTACTACAATCGAAAGAAAAGGAATCTGTCCAGAAACTCGCATGCATTGATATTGATCCTGAGGGCCCAGAGAGAGAGAGAGGCCTGGAATGAATTTAGCCAGTTCCAGGTAAGTATTGGAACTAGTACCGACGGAAGTTGTAGAATGTCTTGCTCTATCGAACTGCATATAAAATATGAATTTGTCACTTTCTCAATTTTGTTTGTAATAGTTTTACTTCACAATGATTTCGCTGATGGTACCTTGTTGATGCGTATAATGTAACATAACTTTCCACTAAGGAATCTGCATATTGATGTCTTCTGATTATTAATAGCTACAATGCTTTTCCGGAATGGCTTAAGAAGAATGGCCCATTTGATGCCGTTGTAGATGGGGCAAACGCGGGCCTTTATGTCAAAAGAGTTTCAACTTTACTCAGGTAAGTGAAAAAGAGGCTATGCTATGATACTTTAGTAGTTCCGTATTGTTGCTAATTACTTGTTGATTTGCAAATGCAGCTGAATAATATTGTAAACAAGTTGAGTGAAATTAGTCCAACAAAGAAGCTGCCACTTGTTATACTGCATACAAGCATGGTGGGCCAGCGAGAAGCCCTTATAACAAACAACTATTAGATAACTGAAGAGCTGGTGCCTTTTATGCAACTCCTGGTTCTGATCGCAAATGGTAACATGTTTCTGAAATCAGCACGATGACGCTAAATACCCATATTTTCATTGTCATTGCTATGTAGGATTTTGCTTCCGGTCTCTGGTTATCTTTGTTATTTTCCGACTGTTCGGCAAAACTATTAATCTCACTTACGCTGGAAGAATAATATGTATACTCATTCGTGGTTTTGACTTGGTTTTGCTAATAGGTATGCTGCAGTTAGTTCCAACTTTTTGCTTGTGACAAATGACGAAATGAGGGATCATTTGTTTCAATTGGTGGGGAACAGTTTCTCTCCAATTTGGAAAGAAAAGCATCAGGTATTGTTTATGAACAGGAGTAGTTCTTTGTTCCTGATATTTGGTACTACGAACAAACTTTGTTTGTGCCTTACATTTCATCATATCGCATCTTCAAGAGACTGATAAATTATCAATCAAATTTTGTTTTGCAGGTTATACTGACAGTAAAACCAAGAATAGACCCTATTCTCCACATGCCCCTAACATTTTCCATCGTAATACAAGTCAGTATCTTGTGTCACTTTTCATACAATCTAATTCGTTCAGTCTTTACCCATTAAAATAAAACACTTTCTGAGGCAATGGCATTCAATACGGAATGCAGGAATGCGAACAGTGTACCTACCGTCACAGGCGATGATCTTGAAGCCACATGGCAGTGACTGTACGCAACTCATGCAAGCTGATATCCAAGTTTATCAATCTGAATAATATTCTTTTGATTTGATCAAACATTAAGCTTCTCCAAAATGTTGGGGTCCCTACCAAAGAGGTAAAAGCTACATATACAATGATGCTTCATGTTTTATATCCTTAAGCTGATACATGTGGATATTGTCAACTCATGCATTCTTTGAACAATGGTGTTATTGATGGTTTGTCAAGATACTTGGAGTTGGGATATTTGGAAATCAGATTTATTGTGCATGTGTATCGTTTGGGTTCCTATAGAATGTTCTTTTTGTTCTAAGTGGCGTACACTTTGATGCATGCGTCTGGTAGATTATACGCCAGACAACTAGATGCTTTTTCATGATGTTATGCAAGATGTTTTAAATTCACCAATCGGGTGTGACATTTCATGATGCTTTGTCACAGTATCTGAATGGTTTGCTGATGAGTGTGAATTAATCTGCTGATGATTGTGTATGCATAGGAGTCTTTTCGGTGTTCATTTGGTTTATTGACTTAGGTAGATGTCACTGACTCACTCTATGGATGTTTCCAGGTAATTTAATAGAAATAAATGAACTGAATTATTGAAATGTGTTGGAGATATGTTGACATTTGGGTATTGCCTGACCATTCTTGTTCCGTGTTATTTATGAAGCGAGGTTTTTTACTGGTTCGGTCTTCTTTTAGCTTGGATTGATACATTGGATGAAATTGCTGCAAATACCCAGCGGGCAAGGAGCCAAGGACTGCCTAAAGTCTAAACTTCATGATCATCAGAAGTCTATACTAAAAAAGAACGAGCTCTCGTAGCAGAAAGGGAGAAATCAGAAGGGAAAAATGAGGAATCAGTTATGTGTCCTATTTACTGTCCTTGTTATAATGTGCTTTGTCATGTTGGTTTTCGTAATTCTCAGGACATTGTTACTGGCCGGCATTGCTGCCATTCTGCACAGCTAGTCGTCATTCTTTCAATGTTGCATTGCTATGTATGAAGTTGAAACAACTTACTGATGAGACTTGTACTAGTAACAATGATATTGATTCCTTTATACTGGCAGATATGTATTCCAACACACTGTATTGGCAAATCTTGATAATTTTGAAGTTTGAAATATTCTATTGCAATTTAAGTAACACAATCTGGAATTGGAAGACTTTAGTTTCTTCATCATTTGAAGTCATAAGTATAGATATAACTATTTCCAAACTCAAGGGTTTGTACATTGATGATAATGGCATATTATGTGTTATTTTCAAGATCAATTGGTCTCACATATGCGACGCCTTTAATTGCTCAATTACCCACTAGCAATACCTTCAACACACTCTCCTGCACCAAGATAATACACATTCTTTAACAACATTGTACAATGGAGGGCAAGCTTTTCATATGCAACAATTCCAGCCACACACTATTAAACATAGTAGTATGCGTTCAAGTCTAGGAAAATACCTCAATCGGACTCTCTCAATACACAAGCATCCTTTTCAGACTCATTATTGGATTTCCTACAAAGATAACAACTACAAGCTTTAAAACATGCACTCAGAAAGTAATTGAAACATTTCATATTGAATTGTAAATTCATACCTCTTATCAAATGTCACCAAAAAGAACAGGGAGTCGAACACGCTCTTTTGAAAAGAGCACCGCAACAAAGGACAACTAACAAATTCACAGTGTCCGTCTCTGTAACAACCCAAAAAGGTACCTACATACACATACGGTGTTTTACCACGAGAGGAAAACTAACCTCTCTTTCGATCACAACCTCATCTTCTACTTCAAAATGATTCCATTCATCTAAGCGAACTACCTCCGTTAACGGCCCTCTTAAAAAGCAAGATAGTACAACTGACCCAACCAATTCCTCTTCAACATGCAAATCACTTCTCTCTCCATACACATCATTAGAGGAGCTGATGGAGGCTCTTGGATCGCTCACCACAAAACGAAATTTACTTCCTTCCATAAAAGGAATTGGTGACCAAACATTGATGTGATCCACAGAACCCATATAGCTTCAATATTAAAAAAACCAAATATTATAAGTCATTGAATATCAGTGGTTAACAAAACTAAGTATTAAAGTCAGGTACCGATTAGTGACTAGGCAGAGATGCAATGGCTTATCTGCATCATCTTCATTGAATACTGCAACATACAGCACACGCCCCTTTAAGCGTTTCTAGCAAAACAAGATAGACTAATTAGTAGTTTATCAAAAGAATTATTTGCTAAATATTATAGAGAATAATTTTAAAAGAAACCTCAGCATGAACAGCTTGAAGTAGTTCTTTCTTTATATGGATTTTTCCATCAAGCTTTCCCTTGAACGATATTAAAAACTTGCCACTCATTTGATCTTGGTTTGGTGTAACGTCAGCAGCCTCATAAACAGGACCAAGAATTGCCAATCCATTGGATTGCTTGACATGAAACCTTGTCAAGCCATCTGCCAAAAAAAATTGTTAATGTTTACACATTCAAACAAAGTGTGAGATGACTTAGTTAAAATTTACTTGATTCCGTAGCCTCTCCTTTTCTTGCAAAGATTAAAGCAACACCACGTGCCTCAGGCATATTTCCACAGTACACATGACTACTCAAGCTCCCCAACTTGGTGGAATTCGGAAATATGGCATCTGATTGCAATTTCAGATCAGCTCTATAACACATTTATTTTAACAAAAAAATAAAAATCAAAACTGACCCAAGGTTGCTGTAATATATATATCATCTCTGGATTCTTTTTGAGGAGGCTGCAAAGGATAAGAATAAAATTAGTATGAAGAAAAGATTGAAGAGAATAATTTATATAAACTGATCACCCCTTACCCCAAAAAATAGAATGGCTTCAGGAGATGCATTTCCTGAAGCGGTCTCGGTGGAAGTCACAATTTTTTTGATGAAGTCCTCTGTCCATGAGGACCGTCGCGTACAAGAACAAGGTATAACACACACATCAACGTCGGGAAGATACCCGATAAGAATACCTACTCCTCGGGCGTTATTGCCAAACCGAGATCGAGTGTAAATTGGATGGAATTTATTCTGCAAATAACACAAGATTAACTGTAGTGAATTTTATCTACAGACAAAGTTTGGAAAATCAGTAGGAAAAACCTCATAATTTGTCTGAGTAGTCAAATCTAGACCCATGATACCACGTCCTCTGATGATTATCAAAGGGATGTGTCCGTTAGCTAATGTTGAATATTCCCTGATCTATAAGAGGTAAAAATTATTACATTAGAAAATAGTATTTTAAGACAGGTTACAGAAAAGAAGAAGAAAAATATGCATACCAGATTGTAAACAATTTCTGGTTCACTAACTGAATCATTAAACACAAGTACAAAAGAGGGTCGCGCTTTGTTCAAGACTTCTTTTACGGCATGCTATAAATGTTAATAGAAAGAGCGAAATGCAAGATTAAATTATTGTGTAAGATTAAAGAAGGAGAAGAAGAAATAAAGAAAAACCTCAAGCTCTGGATGCAATGAAACAGCCGAAGAGAAGCGAGGACGAAGAAAAAGCGACCTAACGTGTACACAACATGTTTTACTGACAGCAGCACACTTAGCCAACTCCACAGCAGGCAATTTTTCAGCGAAAGACACGAATGCATCCTCAAATTTACTCTAGCATCACATTAAAATAACTTGTTAGCCGAATAGTCGCTATATATGAATGAGCGGTCAAGCATTAGTGCACTCATCTTAATTAATACCTACCTACCTAAACTAAGGAAAAATATAAACCAGTAATCAAATCACACATCTCAAAATCGAATTGATTCCTCCTATAATCAAGGAAAATGCCTTTATAATAATAACTACACAGTTACCTAAAACAAAGAAAACATTTATATCAGTCAACAATCTTAACACAATCTCCCTACAATAAATAAGACAACGCCAAAACCACAGAAAGGATGCAAGAGAGACGAGCTCATTTAGCTCCTAATTCCAACTGCTACCAAACAGAAAGCAAAAAAACACTAAACAGCCACTGCAGGTCTTAAGACCAAAACGACTTCGGAAAAAAAAGGCAGAGCGTCAACAACCGTAATATATTATTATAATGCCACCCCATAACGATATCAATTATATACAGACGTACATAATACGCATCAAGCAGGAATAACAATTACCAGGCCATCTAGACGGCGACAATCGTCGTTTACCAAGTCGAGCCCTGCGGATTTCAACATCTCAAAACACTTTCTGCTATTCTTAGGGTTCCGTTTCGCTTAGTCAATGGGTTTTTAAAAAATTATGAAAAAATCGCTGTTCCCGGGGGGATACTTAGCACTATATTACAATGACCTTGCTGTTAGAATCCTAAGGCGTATAATTTCATAAAATTTTGGTTCTATAAGTTTGAAACTAACTCAGAAGATGCTCGAGCCGGGAGAAACTTGTAGCTGTGCTGTGTTCGACGCTCGAGAAGAACATGTCCTTTCAATTCATTGAATTTATATCGAATCGACTCAAAGTATGACCGCATAAAATGCCACACTGTTAAACAAATAAAATCATCAGAACATAATCGAAATATTCCATTCATTGCTATTGAGGAATGGTACTGGAGTTAGTTATAGTAATCAGCTTTAGTTCCAGCTTTTTATTATTTATCATTATGTTAACTTATAAGCATTCAGTCTGTTTATTTATAAATTCACTCTTTTTATTCACTACGTGAATTGATCTTTACCTAATACATTCTCTCCAAAATATCAGTTTTGACGATACTTTGACCATGACATTTTACTTTCTGCGGTTTGAGAAATGTTCTGGTTTTTTGTGTGGCAGTACCATTACACTTTTTTTCTTCATTGATGCTAAACATCTAACTATGCAATTTTTGATAACTGAGTGAACTATGAGTTCACTTAACAGTTGCAGATTCTTCACTCTCCTTTTGACTGAATCCTGAAACTACCATCTCTTGTCTGGTGGTCTATCAGTAAGCTCGTTTTGCATCCCATGACCGCTGGTAGTTTACAATAGCTTTGTTACAAAAGTTTACAATACCATGACGGCTGGTAGTTGGCAAACTTATTCCCAACGTACATGGTACAAGTACCCTGTCCCTCTTAGCTGGAAGTTTGTGTTCCATAGTATGGTTAGTGTTTCTTGCAGTAATTACGTGTCATATCTTTAAGAGTTTATTTTCTGTTAGTTTATCTCCTTTATTTTTTATACTGATGCGAAAGAGTTCACCTCGACTAGGAAGTATGCACTGATAGCTTTCTCAATTAGTCATTGAACAGATTACTGATCTGGAATATAAATTTGGTAGTTTGTGCTATCTTTTGGTAGCTCTTTTTTGAGTTTCTTTATACATAGAAAGTCATCAAGCCTACAATGACCATTTTAGTAAAAGAATAACATCCTCTATGTAAAGAGATTTTTGTCTCTTGATCGATGGTCTTGGTGAAACATCGGTTTCAACTTTTTTGCCCAGAGTCGTGTTCCAGTAATTCTTGATTTCATTGTCTGTACTCTGTTCGCCCTGGTAGCCTACCTGCTATCAATGCCCACCTGAACAAAAATGTCACACATATGTCTCAGATCATTTGATTAAAATTAAACCCTCCAGTTTATTTCTTAAGAATATGTTTGTCCTTTTTTGTAACCTGTTGCCAAGGAGCTTATGGAGTCTGATAATGAGTTCCTCTTCATCTTTGGAAATATTTCCTTGTTTGATATCTGGCCTGAGATAGTTCAGCCATCTAAGCCTGCAACTCTTCCCACATCTTTGTAGCCCTGCATTTCTTTCAGACTCGCTGAACTGGCTTAGAAGCAGCTACATGTGATCTTTTATACTAGTTTAATTCAATGAAATCACATGCTACTAAAAAGGCACACTTGCTTTAGTTTTTTTACATCTCAGCAATAGATTTTAATTCGCTACTTGTATTTAATTAACATATCCCCTTACTCATACACAACTGATCACCCTGCATTACTGTTTTTTTAGCAATAGTTGCAGTAGTTTATGAGAGCACAACGAAGTATGTACTTATGTATGCCAATGTTTTTGGCTAAAACTGAGACTCAGACAGAGACTAGATC
>JAWWMW010000718.1:176986-191862 GCA_035048345.1 Echeveria elegans
TATGCATTTCATCTCACCAGCATATACACAAATTAAAGTTAAACTGTGCTATAAAGACTAGTTCAGTGAAAACCTTTCGCCAACACTTAAAACGACGTCGAACCGCGGTTCCATATCTCCAACTGCGGCAAAACCTCAATCGAGCCTCGTCGACCTCCTCTTTGTCCCCGCCGGCGCCTCTGTCTACTTTGCCAGATCAATCGAACCATTGAAGTCCAAGCATGGTTAATTGATTCCGTCGTATAGCTTTCATCTCAATGTAGAGCCGGCGTCCTCCACGGCACCCTTGCAATCAATTAAGTAAAGAAGAACACTATCGACGCGCTATACAGTTGACCTCTTTGTGATTTAAAGAAACTTGTAACTGTTAAAGACATGCGCAGAGCAGGGTATGGAATCATTTATCGTTTCACGACCTCCTCCGTTGCCCACACCTCGTCCGTTATCGGCCGACACTATTTTTGCACCCTGGCTACGAATTCGACGGAGAGGGATAGTGGAGAAGAACCCAACTGCCTATCGGAGAGGATCGAGAAGCTGCCCAGAGGAGTCTCTGTTGGTTCGGTGTTTCAGGGTTGGATGGGCAACGGTTTTCCTGTTCATAGAGGAGATGTATTCCACGCCATTAATCGATTGAGGAAGCGCAAGTTGAATAAGCGCGCCCTTGAGGTTTGCCTTTTTTTTAATATCTTCCGATTTATGCTCAGTAGTTGCTCGACGAAATGCCTGACCGGTTACAAAAGAGTTTTAAATTCTTTTTTTTACATTTATGAATCATTTTCTTTGTCTATTGTAGGTTATGGAGTGGGTGATCAGGGAGAAGCCCTACAAACCCAGAGAGCTGGACTACTCTTATTTACTGGAGTTCACTACGAAGCTCCATGGAATGGCGCAAGGTGAGAAGCTGTTTTCTTGCATTCCGTCTGAGTTTCAGAATGAGCTGCTCTTCAACAATCTTGTCATTGCTTGCTTGGATAAGGGTTTGGTCAGGCTTTCCCTGGAGTACATGAAGAAGATGCGCGAACTCGGCCATCCTATTTCTTATTTGGTGTTTAACCGCCTCATCATTCTTCATTCTACACCTGGCCGAAGAAAGAATGTGAAGAAGATTTTGCTGCAGATGAAGGCCGATAAGGTGACTCCACATGTATCCACTTACAACATTTTGATGAAGATTGAGGCAAATGAGCGTAATATTGATGGCCTGGTGAAGGTCCTGGGCGATATGAAGCGGGCTACAGTTGTGCCTAATGAGATCTCTTACTGCATTTTGGCAACAGCTCATGCAGTGGCTAGGTTGTATACAACGGCAGAGAATTATGTGGAGGCAGTGGAGAATTCAATGACAGGACACAACTGGTCTACCTTGGATGTTATTATAATTATAAACGGTTATTTGAAGCGAGCTAAAGAAGTAGAACAAACTTGGTCGGCTATGTGCAAACTTCAGAATGTCAGAGCCAAGAGTTACATGCTGATGATAGAAGCCATGGGTCGAATTGGGGATATAGCACGAGCTGAGGAGATTTGGGCTGAGATGAAGACCAGCAAAGGATTAAAGCTGACAGATCAGTACAATTCCATGATTTCAGTATATTGTAGGCATGGTATGATAGCAAAAGCTTCAAAGCTTTACAAGGAAATGAAAGTCTCTGGGTTGATGCCCAACTCAATAACCTTCAGAAATCTTGCATTGGGCTGCCTTAAAGCTGATCTAATCGATGAAGCTTTCAAGACACTAGAGCTAGAAACTAGCTGCGGAACGAGCAGAAAGGTCAAGATGTCCACCCCCTGGCTGGAGACAACCCTGGGAATGGTTGAAGTCTTTGCAGAGAAAGGCAATGTGGGGGATGCTGAGAAGTTCTTTGATGATTTGAAGAGAGGCAGCTTCACCAGATACACTTTTGTGTATAATACCCTTCTGAAAGCTTATGTCAAAGCGAAGAAATATGAGCCTAATTTTCTGAGAAGGATGATTCTGGGAGGGGCAAGACCTGATTCGGAAACATATAGTATGATGAAACTCATGGACCAGTTTCACAACTGAGCAATTCACTCAGGTCGTACTAATATGACTCAGATCCTTCTTTATACTCATATCTTGAATGTCACTGCAGTTTCCTTTTCATTAATATAAGCGGATGCCGTTCTTTGCGGTAACTTTTATTTAATATCAAGGGTGGAGTGGACTTATACAACTAAAGTAGCAGATAATATGAAGGTATCGGGAATCAAGTTACCAAATACATCCGTGGTGCAAACAATTTGTTAGTGGCCATCCGATGTATATATAAATAAATAAAAGGAATGATTTTTGTTTACACTCGTTTTTCTTCACATGTGCAGGTTACCATGCCAAGGCAAAGGCTTAAGGCAATTAGGTACCATCCCTATCCTTCCGGCATTCGTTCACATTCTTCTCCTATTACCCTTTCACTTATGTTACTAATTTTGTTTGTCTTGTACATATCTTATCCAAGGGTGACAACTGAACCAGACGGTGTGCAAGATAAAATGTGAACATCTCCTGAAATGTTAAGTTGTTTTTTTCCTGCCCCACCGAGACAATATCTTGAAATTGTTGTGAACATGGAATTTAATGAAGAGTCCAACTACAAAGTGAGATTGTTGTCTGAACGATTGCATAGTCCTAATTCAGCTATAAGACCACTTAACACAGGTGGAGCCTCAAAAGTAAGTAGCACTCTTTATGCTGCCTCTCTAGAAGGAGGTGTCAATGCAAAAGTTCAATGATGAACTTTTTTTTCTTGCTAATGTATCAGGTACGAGCTCGGATAAACATGGAAGATGGTCAACCCGAGAAGAAGGTTTGCTTGGGAGTCCTGCCACCCGATTCAATTTACAATGATGTCAGCCCATTATACTGATGTTTTCTCTAAGTTATTCATTTAGTAGGCAACTGCACAATGAGACTGCTCTTCATGCATCCAAATTTTAGCTATTGCCTAGTATGAACTTGTTAGAACAAGTGTATACTTAAGTCGATTGTTTCAGTATGAATATGTTGACTTATTCAAGCGACTAAATATTCACTTACTGTCTATAAACTTATGTATTACGACCCAGTAGACGCAAGATGAAGAATGGTGCGCAGATTTGTTTCAAACACAATATTGGATGTAATGTTTTTATCAAGTCTCCCTTGATTGTGTGCCGCCACTGATATTTGAGTGTAGTCTCTATGGTTATTTTCATCAATGTTCTGTCAGTTCTGCTTAGCGGTTGTAAGTCTGGTGTCTCCCTTGGTTGAACGCTTCTACTTCTACACTACTAGATATCTGCATTTGTAAATGTTTATAAAAGCTAATGTTTGTAAATGTTGACCTTTCAAGGGTCATTTGTTGAACTGTAACTCTCTCAATTCTCACTTGGTTGTACACTGTTCTAATAGATTTATGAATTGTTTAAAGGTTTGTGAAAGCTCATGTTTGTAAATGTTGACATCTTTCAAGTTTCAAGCATCATTTGCTGTATTGTAGACAGAGCAGCTGAGTCAATGTCAAGAATATGACAGACAGATGCGTGAGTACCGTCAGCCTTGTAAGTTGTATCCTCTGTTGATCTGCTTGCAAGCAATGCCAAAGCTAGTGCAGTGACAGCCCAAGCAACCCATTGATGAACATGTCGATTCACCAGCAGGCAGCTAGCAAAATCAAGGACAATCAGATACTATGAGATTTGTGAAGTGCAATGAGCTACTATGTTAGTCCCAGCTGTACGAGCAAGTAGTTTATGAACATAACCACACTGATGATCTCTCTGGTTCTGTGCATGTCTCCTGTCATTGGTCAACTTTGAGATTATGATGATCTGACATGATTAATTTCACAGGCCGCAATAGTTCATTAGTTCCAGTAACGAAAGTTCGCGTGCCTGATCTGAATCCAAGAATACTGAGTTGACGAGCTCTCCTTAACCTGGAGAAGAAGCCAACAAGAATGTCTTATTTAAAACTGGTCTATCAGATTCAGAAATATTCATGAAAGAGTTTATTGGGCAGTAAGAAATAATAGTCTTGCTAAAAGCATATGCATAGAGATTATTGGCTTTTCACCAACCCGGTGGTCCCGGTCAAAAATTGCTCATCTTTGTGTTCGTAGTTGACGCTATCATTTGTGCTGTAATTGATCGGTATGTGTTTGATATTAACAGATATAATAAGTTAGTCTTGTACAACTTGTAACTACCTATCGATATTTTTCGTTTCGTCACACAAGACTTTCTACTACCAAATTTATAGTTTTGCAGTTATTTTTAGCTATGGATTTTTCCTTCTTATTAAGTAGATTTTACGGTCCAAATACAGTTAGACTCTTCTTTTTCGCATGGGTTATGACTTATGACAGTACAATTTAATGTCAAGTGAATGGTCCAAACTCCCTGCATGTTCGTTCTCCATTGGTAACTTGAAAATAACCAGCTGAAATACCCATAGTTTGTCAAGCTCGAGATGAACAACAAATGGCTCCATTCTCGTTCTGCTAATTTGAACCACGGCATTTGCAAAGCACCTAATCTGTACAAGTGACAACACCTAAAACATGTTTCTTGTTCGTATTCTCTGGCTCATGTAGGGACAACTTGTGGTTCCAGGTTTGAGCCATCCTTATCAGCTATGGGTTGGGTAGGAGCTTTGCTCTTTTTATCGTCTGAATCCTGCTCTTGGAATCCCGATTTAAATCTGTCATAGTTGGAGGTTTCAGCAGATTTAAAGGGTCGCTCACCTAGGACTTTGATCAAGTCCTCCTGATGCAGCACTTCTTTTTCCAGTAGCATTTCAGCAATTGTAGCAACATGCTCCTTGTGTTCTTCAATGAGTTGGATGGTCTTTTGATACGCCTTGGCCACCCATTCCCGAACTTCACCATCAATTAAGGCACCGGTCTTGTCGCTGTAGGGTTTCATCATCTCGAAGGAGTCTTCCCTTTGAGGAAAGGAGAGGAGACCCACTTTCTCACTGAAGCCGTACACGGCTACTTGGGCATATGTCATCTTTGTCACCTTCTCCAGGTCATTCTGCGCACCAGTGGATATTTTACCCAGCAGTACCTGCGTCACACAGGACGAGACTAAACACGTTAACAATTTCAGCAGATTATGAAGTTTCAAAGAATTTTGTTATCGCCTTGGCAGCAATGCTCTTGTACAAGAGTCTACCTGTTCAGAAGCTCGACCTCCTAGGGTCATGCAGGTCATATCAAAGAGCTGCTCCTTTGTCATCAGGAGGTTTTCATTTGGAACATACTGTGCAAATCCTAAAGCAGCAGTACCACGGGGAACAATTGTAACTTTTAACAAAGGTTCTGCATGCTCTAAAAACCAGCCAGCAACAGCATGGCCCGACTCATGATATGCCACAGTGCGCCTCTCAGATTTGCTGATAACCTGCATAAACCGAACCATAACAACAAGTTTATTCAAGTTAAAACAATAGACATCAGCAAGATATATTTATTTTGAGAATCCAGAGAACACCTGACAAAATAAATAGAAATATACATTCAACTGCCAAAAAGAGAACACTAATTAGTAAGTAAAACACACCTTATTCTTCTTTTCAAGCCCGCCAATGACCCTGTCAATAGCTGCCTCAAAATGGGACATTTTAATGAGTGATTCATCGGTCCTTGCAGCAATTAACGCCGCTTCATTGCAGACATTGGCAATATCAGCTCCAGCAAATCCAGGAGTGAGGGCTGCAAGCCTTTGAGAATAAAATGATGGTTCTTGATCAAGTTTAAGCTTCTTCAAGTAAATCTGGAAAATCTGTTCACGCCCTTTAATGTCAGGTTTATCAATGCTAATCTGTCTATCAAAACGTCCAGGCCTTAGCAATGCTTTATCGAGAATGTCAGGTCTATTTGTTCCAGCAAGCACAACAACTCCAGCAGTGGTTCCAAACCCATCCATCTCTACAAGCAATTGGTTAAGAGTGCTCTCTCGTTCATCATTGGACCCTGCGAACCCTCCACGTCCCCTAGCCCGACCAATGGCATCGATCTCATCAATAAATATTATACTCGGTGCACACTGTCTTGCCTCCTGAAATAAATTTCTCACCCTAGATGGACCAACACCAACAAACATTTCCATGAAATCTGAACCAGAAATAGACAGGAAAGGCACTCCGGATTCACCAGCTGTTGCTTTTGCTAGAAGGGTTTTACCAGTCCCAGGGGGACCGACCAAAAGCGCACCTTTGGGGATTTTAGCACCCAATTCCTCATATTTCTTGGGGTTCTTAAGAAAGTGTACAAACTCCATGATTTCTTGCTTTGCTTCATCGCAACCAGCTACATCTTTAAAATAGACCTGCATCAAACAGATCCCAGAAGTGGATTTCTTAGAATTTCAGCATGCTTGAGAAACAGAAATCAAAAGCATAAAGAGTAAGATATGACAAATAGCTCACAAAAGATGACAAGAGGAAGTCAGATTGTATATAACCTTGTTCTTGGCGTTCTTATCAACCTTCGTAACATGAGCTTTCCCAATATTGAATATCCCTCGTGGACCCTTACCACCCCCTCCACCGATGCTTATACCTCCTTGCATTTTCCGTCCCATTACGTAGAGGGCTCCCAGAAGAAATATTGTGGGTGCAAATCTCATAAGTTCCTGATACCATACAATCTCATTGACATAAGTGACAGGAATGTAATTATGCGGATCAATCCCCAACGCTTCTTGAGCTTCCTCTAGTTTCTCTTCAAACGACTCGACACTTCCAATGTTTATGTAGTATTTATATAGCCCATTCTTCGCTTGTGATGATAGAGAATCCTGAGCTGTACCTTGAACATTGTCATCACCACTTTGGATGGTTGGAGATGACTTCACATATACTTTCGCAACAGATTTATTTGAAATGACTATATGATCCACTAGTCCAGGTTCAAGGAGTTTATTTCTAAACTCTTGGAAGCTGATCTGCAAATATTAAAACCAGACATGGCGGGCGTTAGCAACACCTGGAAACTACTGGGAGGTACAAACAAATGAATCATTAACAGCATGGCAGGCTGAAACGGGCAGCCACCAAAGAAAGGACTTTAGGGTCAATTGTCATGATACCTAATGAAAAACACCAACAGCAGATTTTATGTCCCAAAAATATTAATTATAAATTAAAAAATATGTTTAAAATAAATTAAGCGATATAACAATGTAATTTTTGGGGGGTGTCTCCTTTAAAGTTTGGCTTAAGGACTCGAGTCTGGCTGAGCCGTCCCTGATCAATAGGGCTCGGAGATAATACTCGTCACCTCACATAAGAGTGCGATCGAAAACAAAAGAAAACAACAGATGCCAGAACCAATGCTAACTAAGTAATACCTGTTGCTGTTCACGAGCGCTGAAGGATGATGAAGAAACAAAAAAAACCAGTAGAGCAAGAGCAGTTAGTATATTCTGTAGCACCTTGTTGTATTGGTCTTGAGTATTGCTAGTGTCATCTGTTTGTGATTCCTCTGACAATGGTAACCAAACAAGTATAAATTAGAATGTTCCACAATTTAAGACTCGTCGCCAACTATACATTGGAAACTAAGAAGGTCTAAGAAAAAATGAACTGAGGTAGTAGGAACACATGGCTAAACCTCACAAACCTAGAAAAATGTATGACAATTTTTAAATTCATTATAATGTTGGTATATGTTATCCTAACTACTGAACAAAGTTATTTGTAATGGAAACGGAAACAGCACAACTTAAAATCAGATACAAGATATAATAAATGTCCTAAAACTAGATCTACTATACGAAGTGCAGTGAACAGAATAAGAATCGCTCACCATTTGATTCAGTTTTCTCTTCATTTTTTGGTATTTCCTTTTTGTCCTTTGGATAATAGTTCTCATAATCTACCAGAAGCAAAAAAAACACAAATGAGCTGACAAAACCTTCATTAACAAAAAAAAACATATGCATAAAGAAACCTTTTTAAATGGTGCTTACTCCTCTTCTTAGGGCCTTCAGTGGAGAAGAAACGACAATACCTTGTACTCCCAGCTACCATATTCCATCCGGATAAATAAGCCTTGGAAACACCTACATTTTTAGTAGCTCCCATTGAAGTTAAATATCCTCTAGAAAATCCTAAACTCGCTCCATTCCCACTCTGTTGTAGCTGCACCAATATCTGGCCACCATCATTTCCCGGCCTGACGATACTCCCACATCGCAGCTTGTCCTATCAATTCAAACCACAAATCATCAGCTCAACCTCTCTTAATGTGCAAAAACTAAACAGATTTCATAAAGAACCGATTGTTATGTGCATCAACGGATTAAGCAATCAAAATGATAAAACTTTATTTATATAAAAAATGAAAGAACTGAAAGAGCGTGAGTAATACTGACTCTGGGGCGAGACGATTGAACAATCGAGCGGCCGAGCCTCCAGAGTGTCATCGCGAATCAAATTGCTTAGGCAACAAATACAACTGAGGACAAATCGAGATGTTAATTATTTGGCGATAAGAGAGGAATCGGATTTCGAGGAGAACTCAGATTCAGGCAAAATGAATCAATCAGAAAAATACGATCGCGTCGCGGTGGTCGAAAACATTCTCGACTCGTCGTATTGTAACTTGTTCTTCTTCTAGCCTCGTTCTTCTTCTCTCTCAGATTTAAGTCCGCGTTTGGAATCGTCCTGGTATATCTAATGGGCTGTAGAAGCCCATTTCGGATATGTCTTTAATGGGCTTAATGATGTTGCCTTTGGGTCGAAGTCTGTTTGGCATCATTTTAGACGGAGAAGCTTTGTAACGTAGATAATTATTTGGCTGGACAATGTTAATTTGATATGTATGAATCGACCAATAATTTGAAAAAAAATGATCAAATCAAAATGTCGCATAATAAGCAGCTTTGGATTGAATAAGGTCTGTTTGGTTGCAGGGAAAAAAGAGAGGAAAGAAAAAATTAAAGAAAAATTTTGAGTGTAAATGAAACGTATGATTGGTTGTAAGAAAAAAAAATGAAAAAATATACAAAATGAGATCAAATTTTCCTTACAATTTTCTCATAAAAAATTATTTTTTCTTTAAAATTTCTTTTTCTCACTTATTTTTCCGCAACCAAACGGAGCGTAAGTGATTTGATTAACTAGATTTCCGACCATTTCAATATTCTGAAATCTATTTGGGAGTTGAATTGAGACACAGCCATAGAGAAAACTATAGTTAAATTTGGCTGGTGACATTCAGAGTTCCAGTTCTCTTGCTAAATAGATGTACGCGTGACATGAATTTTTGCCTGAGCTTCCAGTTGTTAATCCTAGAAAAAGCGAACAAATCATCTTTCGCATTGTTAGTAATTCAATTTGCTGCTTGCTACTTCTTTTCGAAGATTAATAAGGAAAATTCAAGAAATTCTACGTTGTTGTATGTACAACAGATTCCATCTTCTATTCGTATTTATAAGAACACTGCCCAGTATCTGAGTCCCTCAATTCCCCTCAAGCTTCAACTTAACTATGATGCAAACATGAATGCAATGCTTCTACCGAGACCACCTCAGCTGCATCCCCCAGTCACGCCCATGTCCCAACCAGTAAAGCACAATATATCAAAACTCAAATTCTCCCATTGCCTGCATCAAAAAGAGTGAGGAGATAAGAAATTAATGTTTCAATGTGTGGTAAGGAAAAACGAGAACGTAGTACAGGGAAAGTAATTCCACCTTATTGAAGAGAATGTCCTTCTTATTGATGTGCATAATGCCATCTTTCAGTGTGCACTTCCACCTGCTTTTTGTGCGACTTACCTGCACCATATTTGTATGTCGGCAAGGGCCCTAATAACATGATGCTTTATATGGTGACTTTTGTTGAAAACAAATAATGCTTATTACCTTATCAAACTGCGCCAAAACTAAGTATTGAGTCATAAGTTCCTCTCCGTCATCAACATCATCCAGATCATCATCGTCGTCGTCTTCATTTAAAGGCTCATCCTCATCCTCATCTCCAAGATCATTTTGAATGGGAGGTATAGGGGTACTCGCCAGTAGATCTGGAAGGGAAGATGGCCCATTTTTCAAGTGGTTTCAAAGATGACTAGGAAATAATAAACATATAGATTAACTATGATTACCAGGAGCGGGAGTGCTCGCAATGTTGTAATCTTCACTAACGACTCCTTGGTAATTGTACAACTAGAGACAAGGCAGAAGTTAATAGCAACCGCCTAACAAGATAGTTTACTTTGTAAAAGCTAAGGACAACACTTCAGAAAACATCTCCAAACGTTACCCTTACATTTGGTGTAGAAAGAGCATCGTCATAAGGATCAGGCATTGGTCCATCAAGTTGAGGTATAGTGTTTGAAGTATTGGCCATTTGGAGGTTAACCACTTTTGGACCAGATGTAAGTCCATCAAGTGTAACAACTGAATTGTTTGCCTAATAATACCAAAACAATCATAAATACCTATCTTTTAAAAACAAAAAAGCAAAGAATTACAAAACACTGACATGATAATTACATATTTCAGCTGCCAAAGAGAAGGTTAAAAAAATCAATCATGTAATGAATGTACCCTTTGACAGAGCACTAAAGGAAAAAAAACAAACCAAAAAATAGTATAAATGATAATATGAGAGAGAAGCAACTAACTGCACACAAAGCCTGATATCACTAAACTGATGTTTAACCCAACACAAAAAGAAATCATACTACATTGGTTTTCACGACATGTAGAAGTGAAAACAAGTCAAAAAAATGATGCACAAAAGAAAGACACAACTACAATGGTATATACATCATAAGTCATGGTGGCCCACTACAATAAATGACAGACAAGCAATGAATACCACTGCTGGAAAATCTTCAAAATCACCCGCTCCGTCTTGTTGAGGGATGTATCCCCCATTTTGATAATTTGGATTAAAATCCTCACGTCTTCTTTTTGCTGCTGGCATTGTGAAAAAGTCCTACAACGCATCCATAATTTACTTGATTAGTTAATACAAAACCACAGTTAGCCCTGTAAAAGATCATAAACCTGTGAGGGGCAAGAGCGCACATGCCATGATAATTAAGATAGAACATATTCAATAATGTGATTATTATTACTCCAAATCAGGGTTTGGAAAGAGATAAAGACCAAACTACCTGAGTACGGGGTTGATTTGCATTTGCAGTTCTCCTGTCAGCCTCCTCCCTCGCTTCCTCGTAAGCTATATGAAAGGCTTACTAATTATCCACCACCAAATGATAAAGTTTTTTTTAACCCATAGGCCTGTGTACTTACCAACATTGACATCAAGGGAGGGCCTTGGGTTCATCCAAGGAGAGTGCGACTGCTGCAACAACAAAAAAGAGAAGAAAAAAAGATGAGTTAAGTCATTGCCCAAAAAAACCCATAAAAAACAAAAATGAAAGCAATAACAAAGAGAGTATGAAATATAGTAAGTCCCCCCACCCCAAAGAAAGAAAAAAAGGGGGCGCTAATGCATACCGTGTATGGGCTAGGCCTTCCACCCTTCAACTCAGTGGAACCCCCAATTTCTTGAGGAGTTGAATAGTCAGTACCTCCAGTAGGGATATTATACATTGAGCCATCAGCAGTTCCAGGAATAGGAGTCTGCACCATTCCAGGTAAAGGCGTCTGCAATGGAGTCTGCATTGGTGTCTGCATTTAACAAGACAAATTCATCTCAATCGCATCACTAACCGTGAACATGTTAAATGGACTTCGCAGACAAGAATACTTACAGGAGGAAATAATAATTCAGCGGTGGGAGTCTCATACTCCTCCGTGCCCTCATAAGGTACATTAAGGTCATGAACAGGAGCTCCAGAGCCTCCAGGAGGCATCCTTAGGGGAACTGTCCTCTCAATGGGACCCAGTATCACTCCAGCTTCCATCATCTTTGTTTCCCATAGCTACAATTAAACCACAAAGAGACATGTGAAACTTTAAAACCCTAAAAGACCAAAATCGTATTCAGATCTGAAGAAGAAGAAGAAGAAAAAAGCAGCTAAGGAGTGGTTACCGCTTGAAGCTGGTTGAGGACGAGTTCACCAGGGCCGTCGGAGCTGAGAAACTCGTCACGGACCTTGTTCACCACGTCTTCGATTACGTGGATGTAAACAGTGCTGGTGGTGGTTGAAGTCGCCATTTTGACCTAAATTGATTTTTTTTTATAAAACCCTAGAAACGAATATGGGATGGGGTTACGAAAATTGACGACTGAAGCTCGCAAGTGATATCATCGCAAGACGAAACCTGATCTAGGGTTTGAGGGAAGGGGGAGAGAGAGAGAGACGGAGGACTGAGGGAGGAGATTGGTCGGAAGGTACAACGGAGAAAAAAAGTTGTGAATAAAATGAGAGATGAAAAAATAGAATATAAATAGGTTTGCATCTCATTTATTTTCACGTCTGGAATTCACACGTGCCATCATCACGTAATTCTATCTTCATTCAATCATATCGACAACAAAAAGAAACACGATGTATGGGGCGAGCGTCGGGAAAGAATGGAATGCTCATAACAATATCTTCCGATGTGAGATGTCGGCCACATCTGCTTCCAGTGGCGGATTCAGAAGAAATTACGAGTGAGGTCATGTTCAATATAAATGATACAAATAGTCTTTTTGAGTAAATTAATAGGTCAAAGTTTAAAAATTATTGAATTCATTTATATAATTTACCTATAATTATCTAAATTTTTTTAAAATGAGTGGGGTCAATTGACCCCTCCTCATATGCATCCGCCACTGTCTGCTCCAATAAAGAAGAATCATCGATCGAAAGAACAGATTTGGGAATTGAGATAGGAAGTAGTGTGTCGTAGTAAATTTCAAATCTATTTTTATTGAATTCTTTTGCGTACATCGATTTCAATCGATAGTAACTTTGGAGCAAGTTTGTCATGAGTTTACCTTGACTTGAAAAAACTTTATTCGTAGTTAACATACTGTTAAAAATTATTTACAGTGTTTACTCGAGTGCGCTATCCTAATTTAATACACACGTATACAAATCATAGACATCATCATTTGGCTCTAAGAGCATCTGCAACGCAACACGCATAATGGAATTGTTGTGTAAAAATGAGTGATGTGGCAATTAGAATAGAGATTTGCTTAAAAAAGAAGCTCCCCAACGCTGTCTCTATATTTGCTGACTAGGATGCTACTCAATTCAAAATTACTATATTTGCTACTCATCTCAAAATCTCTATCCCTGTTCACTGTCACATACATCGGTTCCTACTCAACTCAAGACCTCTCTTCATCCGATGTCTCTACATATGTCATCGTCACATAGTCGCTGTCGTCTACGCTTTCGTCCACCGTCGCTGTCGACTTCTCCACATCTACAGATTAATATCGATTGAGGTGTTGAAATCGTTGTCGTATACGCCTTCTTTGAGGTCCAATTTGATCATGTGGTGGTTGATTGTGTTGAATTTTGGATGGATGGTGTGGTGATGTGGTGTTGTGTTGTTGAATCGTCGTCGTATACGCCTTATTTGAGGTTCAATCGCCGTCGTCTACGTCAATCACACATTTTGGGTGTGGTGTTGAAATCGTCGTCGTCTGCGCCTTCTTTGAGGTCCAATTTGGTCCTGTGGTGGTTGATTGAGGTGTTGAAATCGCTGTCCCCAACGCTTTCTTCGAAAGAGTTGTGAAGGCTTTAGATGTTTGTAATGCGATTAGAGATGGCGTTGAGCAGATCAAGCAATGGGGAAGCTGGTGGAGATTGTGTTGGTGGCTTTGGATGGAGATAAGAATACATAAAACTCTTGGAGAAAGGCAATTCCTTCGAGCTAAAAAGGCATTAACTGATTTAGCTATTGGGATGGTGGATGAGGAGTCTGGTACTGCACATAGATGGTGAAGCTAGGGCTTGTGCAGCGGTGAAGAGGACGCAAGTTATGGCTGAGAATCTGTTTTATAATATGAGTGCGAGGAGGAAGACGTCGGGGAATCTGTTGATGATTATCCGAAGAATGTTGATCTGATGAGCCGATTCGCTATTCATCATATGTAGGTTAGTTTTTCTTGTAGGAAGCATGGTGTTGCTAGACGCTAGTTGTAGGCTTGATGCGAAGAAGATTACGATGGTGTTGTTTATAGGCTGGTGGAATGTAGTGTTTTGAAATGTGCCATTGAGATTGTTTATGCTGCTACTTTGCCAACGGCATTGAAGTCATTTGTGTATATGTTGATTGTGTTGCCACCAGATCATATAAATGTGATTGTGCATCCGATGAAGAGGGAGGTGAACTTGTTGATTCAAGAGGGGATTGCGAAGAAGATACAATATGTGATCGAAATGAAGAGGAGGAATTTGGATGTAGCCATGACCAGGACGTTTCATGACCAGAGGGTGGCGATAGAGCTTTTGACGACTGGGATTAGTAGTACGGCGATATAGTATAAAAACATATACATAATTATTTTATACATATCCCCATTAGAGCAAAATTACTATTTTCTTTCCTAAAAAATACATATATAATTTAAAATAATATTTACATATCCAATTTACAGATTAGATGCTCTAAAGGAAGCAAAGCTCATAGTGCGACCCGAACCTAGACCCGACTCAGACTTTTCAATCACCCAGATGTGACTGAGCCTGTAGGAAGGGTAAGGGCATGTAAATTACGTACCCGACCCAACTCGTATAGACCATATGAGCATGACCCGGCCCACTCGAATTAAGATCAAATGACTCAGCCCACGTATCACACACTAGTCTACACCAGTTGAATTAGAGTTTAATCATACATAACTTTCCTTTTTCTTCCTCAGTCGATTCCTCTTTCGATAATCAATTTCTAAAATAAGAGATCCAATCTTCATCATTATTCTCCAATCTCCATGAATCGAG
>JAWWMW010000718.1:196363-209341 GCA_035048345.1 Echeveria elegans
ATTTCTAAACATATAAATAATGAGCATAACATAAAACCAAAACTAAAAATACATTATTACCCTTTATTAAGGGCATTGTGATAATTTATTTAGTTTCTTCTCCAAGTTTGCATATGAGTACGACGAGAATAAGGATGAGAATCGAGGAGCTGTAAAGATGGGGAGTTTGGGCACCGAAATCGCGAGAAATTGATCGAATTAAGGGGGAGAATAATGTCTGTTCCCGTATTCTCGTCGGGACGACGGACGGAACGCTAGTATTCTTATAAAAGAATAGGCGAAAGGATGTAAAATCAAACATAAAATGACAAAATTACCTTTCATTAAGCAAAATAAATGACTATATTACTCCTTAACCTTCCTAAGCTCATACTTAAGCAAAATAAAAATTAAACACTTAATTGACCATATTTTGACCTTATTTGATCGTATTTGATCGTATTTGACCGTAGTTGATCAAATAAAAATTATCTAAAATAATATGAAAAAAATTAAAAAATAAACATTAAAAATAAAAAAGTAATCAAGTGGAGATACAGAAAAAACATAAGCAAAAATTGTATAAAAAAAAATGTAAAAATTTTTAAAAATAAATTTTAAAATAAAAAATTACGGGAAACATTTAGCACTTAGAGAGAATCGGATGAAAATACGAAGAAAAAAAATTCCGTCAGGACGACAAGATTAGGATATGTTTGAATCATCAAAACTAAAATTATATTTTTATCCCTCTCTCCATCATTAAACACAAACATGCCATTAAAATTAAAGATATCAGGCCCGGGCCGGCTCATTAAATAAAAATTAAATATTAAAAATATTAAAATTAAAAATTAAATTAAAAATTAAAAAATTAAGCGGAAAACATTTAGTATTTTTAGGTGAATCAAATGGAGATACAGAAAAAATTCCCGTCCGGACGACGGGAGCGCAGTTTGTATATATATATACTAGTTGTCCCGACTATATATACTAGTTGCGCTCTCGTGGTCTCGACGGAAATTTTTTCCGTATCTCCATTTAATTCACCTAAAAATGCTAAATGTTTTCCGCTTAATTTTTATTTTTAATGTTAATTTTGAATTTTGAATTTTTTAAATATTCTCAGTTTTCAGTTTTATTTAATGGGCCGGACCGGGCTCGTTATCTTTAATTTTAATGACATATTTATGATTAATGGTGAAGAGACGTGTAATGGATAGTCTAGTCATTTTTTAATGAAAGGTAATTTCGTCATTGTTTATTTGATTATACATCCTTTTCTTTATTCTTTTATAAGAATATATATATTCGAAACAAAGTATGTCTACGTAAAAATGAACTGAAGGAGTAGGATTGTAGGAACACATAGCTACACAACACAACCCTAAAAAATATATGTCGATTTTAATAATTAAATGCTGATATATGATATCCTAACTACGGAGTACTAAATAATTAAAATCACAACTCAGAATCAGATACAAGATATAGTAAATGTGCTAAAATCTCGATAAGACTGTGCCTGGTGCATGACACATTCATAATAAAATATGAAGTGCATAAAAATCTCTCACCTTTTGATTCAGTTTTCTCTTCATTTTGTCCGTTGGATAATAGTTCTCATAATCTAACAGAAGCAAATAAAAACAGATGAACTAACAAAAACCTTAGTTGATAAAAAAACATTGCATAAACAATTTATTTATTTAGTAATAACGGATGGTTAAGTCCTAATGACTTATTACATTTGGTGCGTGTGAAGGTGACAGTCTAAATAAAAAATTAATCTACGTTAAAATAATAGAATATATATATATAAGTAATAATAGTTTTAAAAAAATTCTCCATAAAAATTCTCCACTAAAAACTCTCTCTTCTGTTGTTGCTCCATCATGTCATCATAAAAAAATACACATTGAGTTAGAGTGTATGCAAAGGCGACGCAGCATACTTTGGTACACCCATTTTTGCACCATCTCAAGATCTCAAATGATCTCTTCCTTCATATTTATAATATATGTCTATCAGAAAGATGAAGAAAATGCATCTGCAAACAAAAGCAAAATTATACAAGTATATAATTTAGTCTTTTACAAATTATAAGCCTGTTGCAGCAGTAGATGCGTACAAGACACGTACAACAGACCAGGCATTATGAACAAGACGGACTGGTAAATAACTGCAACTACACTATGTTTTCTTCTAACACTCTCAGCTTCAAACATTGCTGGAAATTTCATCATTTTCTCTGGCAACTCCTGAGGCCACCTCCTCTTCGGTCATGTAAAAATTACTGTGACACACACACACACCAGTTGAAGTGCTCCAATTTCTCCGACGTCCTTGTGTGTTAAACTAATTTCAAGAGGGATCCAAGCATTTTGTTTCCTTGGTGATCTTTTTGCCTGATGGTGTTGGGCAGTAGGTTTTTTGAAAAGCATTCACCAGGTACTGGACATGGTAGTCGTCCTTTGGCATTTGCCTAAGTATGTTTTTAGCACGCTTGCGATCGCCACAAGCCAAAAGCGCTTTGTACATTCTGTTGAACATATTATGCAACACTTATGTTCAGTGAGGGTGCGCCCACCACATAACAAAAAAACACAAAGCCGGAAAGCATCATCATATGGATATAACTATTTCTATGTGACAGACTTAAAGCAGTCAGACAAAATGCAGGCACAATACGCGATAGTATGGACGACGTACCCCAAATAATTCAAATTGTTGAATGGATAGTCATTTGCCATGAATTCATTCCAGACAAGGAGACTTCTTGTCAAATCCTTGGCTGATGCGCATGCAGCAAGAAGGAAATCGAGGCCTTTCCTAGAAGGTTGCAGGCCTAACTCCTCTTTGATGGCTCCCAAAAAATTTATTCCCATCTCAATCTTAACAGGCTCATTTTCAGCAATTTGACAAAATATCTGTTTAACACAAATCACATGTGAGCAGACGGTTTTATTTACGCATAACAATCTTGATTAACCCATAATCTATATATATAGACATGAGTCTGAAATATGTATGAATACAGCCTCCTAAAGTATAATGCTCTGTCATAAATTAATTCGTGATAGTGGAAGGCTGAGTGAGCATTTGGCCAGTGTTACTACCACATAATGAGCATAAATAAAAGAGAGTTTCGGTTTAAATGTGCATCTACAGTGAGTGATGAAATGAGGACAAAGATTATATATGGTTGATGTTGTATTTCACTTTATTTTTGTGATGCATGTGAACTTGTATATACTATTTCAGTTCATCAATTTATTAACAATAAGATGGAATACCAACCCGGTCGCATAGAGCAATAATGGCCAGTTCATCATAAACTTCGCCTTTGAGTTCCTTGGCCAATTGTATAGCATGGCTGTGCAAAGCAGCGGGAACAAGTGAATTAGGAGAAAGAATAACAGTTACCAAGCCTTCCATTACATATTTCATCCGAATAGCAACAATCATCAAACTTTTGAAAAGGAAATTCAGAGCTTTTCTAAACTTTGGGGCAGAAAATGGTAAATATTTTGTACTGGCGTGTGAATTTCGTATGAGTTAAACTCAAACAAAAATATAAAAAAGTGTATCTTGCCTCATATCATCATTTTTCATACAATATAAGATGACTCTGATGCATCCGTCACACCAATATTCCGAACCATTCAATTCTTCCAATAACTCCCGTAGTCTTTTAAATTCACCTTCATACTCAACATGTTCCTAATGAAAAAAGCAAACGGTTCAACACGAACTTAGACTCAAAACAATGTTAATGCATGAGTTATGGAACTTACAATGATACTCAAAACAGCTTTAGCATCAAGGGAACACCTAGCTTTTGTAGTTTCTTCATATATTTCAAGTGCATCAGTTATTCTTCCATGCGTGGCAAGAGCAGAGACAAGTGAACTTTTTACTTCGTATAGTTGGTTTTCTGGTATTCCTTTATCCAAAGCAACCTGAATACGACGCGTAATTACGTAAGGTCAAACGGATGTCAATGGAAAATAATAAAGACAAGCTTCATTGCACATCCTCAAAAGGAATTTATCTGTTATTGACCAAAACAGTCGTATAGACGATTCTTAGGGGAACAAGTGCAGGGCATATCAACATAACCACTTACTCTATCAGACTTATCACCATTGTTTTAGGCTCCGCCCGCAACATGAAAAGTTTTGCGGACGAAAAACAATATACCGGAAAATGGAGTCTGGTTTAGCCAAGGAAAACCCAAAAATAAAAAGAGAAGAAAACCATAGAGACGTTTTGCTCAATGTTCCATGAGAAATCATTTTTCAATATTTTTCTTGATTTAACTTTATTTCCACCAAATTTGTCAATATACAAGCGAAGGGCTCCACAACTAAAACTTAAGCTATAACTGCGAGGAGAATATTATTAGGAACTTATTTAAAGTTTCAGATCATCCAGACCACCGATTAAATTGAAAAAATAAATGTGCTAAATACATAAACAGGGTCTGAGATTTATCTCTAGGAGGTAAGACATGTTGTAAATTGTAAATGAAAGTTCTTGTTGAATTAATAGTCAAATCTTTTATGTTAGTAATACCTCTCGCCAACCTTTTCTTGACCAAAGGCAGGTCATAAATTTTCTTCGCCGTTGATAAGAATGCATCAAAATTACAACATAACATCGTTAAATATGAGGATAAGAGGGTATTGAAATGTTACCTGTTTGGCTTCCTCGAATTGTCCACGGGAAGCATATGAGTTTATAACTGCCATATAAACACTCTTCGTCATTTGTATTTGTTCTTCCTTCATCTCATTATAGAACTGATAGCAAAAAACCCAAGATTATTTGGTTTCAGAGCATCAGCTTCAAGAACAGTTGAAAGGACATAAGTCTATACTCGTCTAAAATAGACATCATCGTATGTGAATAACATATCAATCATTTTGACTGCACATCGCCATGAGACCAATCTGTCCATATGCTGTTCTGTAAGGAATATGCCGGTGGTTGTACTCTCAACTCCTAAGTGAGTATCAATGGTAAAGTTACACAGACATTCTTTGACTAGATATTTGAACGCTGCCTTTATCAGCAACATCAATGAGAAATAGTATATGATTGTCATCCTTTCAGTAGTACCTTTAACATACTTGTCTCGGACACCGCATTACCAATCAGCATACTGTATGTCATAGAATCTGGTTTCACATTTTCATTTTTCATCTGCCTCAGTACCATCATAGCACCACTAATGTTTTTCTGCAAAATTAAGATACATAGAAAATGAAATAAATGACATATAAACGAAAGCCACAACCATGTTTGTTGATGTAGTGCAGATTCAAGGTTCTTCATGATACATTTGTTAAAATTAGTACAGACTCATCCACTTAAATGATTATTATTTGTCAGGAGAATGATACTACGTTCTACTATCTTAATCATCTACACACTATTCGTCTGAACAATTTTATTTCATGGCCAAACTCTTTCTCAAAGAGGTAGAAGCCTTAGAACACGTTCACATTATTGCTTGTGTAAAATGGATAGCGATGTCATCAGATGATCTATCTTTTATATGTACCTCAAAAGTCAAAGTGAGTCCCAACCAATAAAAAGAAGTGCACTACAACTTGCGGGTCACGCTAATCTAACCATACACAAACATAAACTATTAAGATCTGGGGCAAACATTTAAAAGCATTTTTTTCCTTACAAAGAAGATTGGAGGAGAGCAGTAAAATGCAATCATGCAACGGAAGTTTGTGTCATTAACAATAAACATAATGATTAGAATATCAAACAAAATAGACGAACTAAACATTGTTTAGATGAAACAAAACGAGTCACCTCTCGTAGGAACCCTGCTATTATAGCATTGTACATGCTAGAAGTAATTGATGTGTCCGTTTTCTCTAGATCGCGTAGCATTGCATATGCACCCTCAAACTGAAATAACATACATGTGGACCACTTGAGGTTATAAAATACTTGTATTTAGGCTTATCTTAGCAACAATAGATAAAGTAGCAACAGCTTTTATTGGTAAACGTACAGAATATTTTACTTACATCTTTCATCTTAACTCGCAATTGTATCATTCTCTTGAATGTTTCACTTGTCGGCTTCAGATCATGCTCACTTATCATAGCATATATTCGGTCAACCTTGGAAGGAAAGTGAGACTTTAATTATTGAACAAGCAATATCAAGAGAAAAATCACATCTTACAAGAAAAGGAAGACGCAGGACCAGAAGCGTAGACTTTGTCTTATTCCTTAGTCAAATTAGAACATCTAAAACGTAACAACAATCTTGCATATATACTTTTGCAAGAATCACATTCTTAGAATTTAGCAAAGGAAGTTAGCAAAAACACCCTACTGCTGTGACTGTAATGATAGAAATGAAATGAGGGTTTTGAAAGGGTTAATTACCGAAAACCACCCGTAAAATATGGGTTTTCCGATAGCCACCCGTAAAATGTGATATTACCAATAGCCACCCATTAAAATATATTTTTTTACCAATAGCCACCCATATAAAAATAATTAGTTCAATAAACACCCACCCATCAACAACTTGTTCAATAAAATAACAAATAAAATTATAAAATTATGCTAAAATTTAGAAACGTTCAAAACTGTAATTGAAAACTATTAAACAATTTTTTTTATATTTTTGATAAACTTTTGTGCTAAATTTTGTAAAATTTGAAATATCGAATTAAATTTATACAATAATATTCTTAAGGCATAATTTTTTTGTTAAATATGAAACTAAATGGGTGGCTTTTTATATTTGCTTTATGAAGTTTTGAATGTTTTTGAGTTTCTTTGTTATTTTTTATGAGTTAATATCCGATGGGTGTGTGTTTATTGAACTAGCTATTTTTATATGGGTGGCTATTGGTAAAAAAATATTTTAATGGGTGGCTACTGGTAATATCATATTTTACGGGTGGCTATAGGAAAAACCCGTATTTTACGGGTGGTTTTCGGTAATAAACCCGTTTTGTAAAGATGTCACTTATCTAAACAAAATCCAACTTGTTATAGTCTTTCTCATAATTTCATGTTTCCATTTAGACCCAAATAAATATAACTGATTTCGGATTTTTTACATTAGTCCAATTTTTCTAGCTTTTGCTCAATGTATTCCTACACATCTTAAGCACACTGCTAATTACATTTTACAAATCTACTTCATGAAAATATAAGCATTGACTATTCCAAAATCCAAAAAGAAATGCACTATAACAGAAAGATTGATAACGCACCAAATGGTACTCACAGCTCTCATCACATGCGTATAACAGCGAATGTATTTTCTCTAATGACAAATTTATGCCTTCTTCAAGACATTCTTTAATAACATCAAGCGCAGTGTACACCTGCACAGGGGTGAGGGAAAATAAGGTCAAATGAATGCATTTTGAGGATAGAAAAGCTGGACACTAAGGTGTTGAAGCTAATACTTTACAAAAACCAACTTTGTTTCTAGCTAAAGGAAAGCAGTATTAACTTCATTCATTCCAGCAAATAAAGTTAACACTACCTTGAATATTTCGCAAAAATAAGAGACAAGTTGTTCATACGAAGTGGAAGATGGTAGCACACCATGCTTCATGTGAATGTCTCTGAATTTGGACACGAGTTCCTTGCTCTGAAAATGCAAGATTATAATAATAAGTAAAAGGGAAATAATAAAATCCCTCAGCATGGCAAACACAAACAAGCTTCATTCAAGTATCTAGCATATGATGATAGGAGAACTTTTGGTACCATAGCGTCCAACGAAGTTATAGAACGGTTCAATCAGGGTATTTCTTAAAGAAAGCACAACATTTTCTCTCTAAACAGGCAGATATACTTAATAAATACAGCTTTCGTTTAAAAAAAACCACTGCAAATGATGCAGTGATGAACAATACAAGCATATAGCTTTCCGTCTAAAGCATCCATTGTATGCAAGGTGAAAAACTATATACTGTAAATGTAAACTATAGCTGCACATGTTATCAGGCACTTCGTTTGGAAATAACTATTCAATCGCAACAAATAATAAATATTGGCGACACAAACGTCACTGCACTATTCACATTCACGCCACATTTCTTACCGCTAAATATGGCAAGCTGATAACATAACAGCATATGAACTGTGAAAGATTATCAATCTCATAATCTGCAAAATCGGGGTTGAGATAATGAGACAGAAGCCATCCAACAGTTGTACACATATAGAGTATGGATGAGTTAGGCCAGAATTATCTACACCACAGAAAGAGGCCAAAAGTCGGATAAACTGTCTTGATTGAACTATGAAAGACATTGGATATATTGACGAAGGAGACTATTTAAACCTCAAAAATAATCTCCATCATTTGAATAAGCAGAAAGAAACCATGTGATCATGATTCATGGTATGTAATTTCCTTACAAGCGGTACAATATATCTCTTACGTTGTCCACGTAATTGTTAAATTTACTATGACCACTTCTCAGATTAGGATGAGTTAAATTTTAACAAGCTCAAGTGAATGTAGTCATGTACATGGCTTGAAGGACAGCATACCAGAAGTCTTGCACGCTGCAACTAACTTCTCGGCAACAGATTGCAAAGATAGCCTTCCCAATGACTTGAAGATATTCACCAAATTCACTGATCGAATGTTTGTAATGTCTATGACTTCTAACAACCGGATAAGATCTTCTTTTCGATCACGATCAACCAAAGCAACCAAGTAGTATTCTGAACCCAGTAAACAAGCAAAGACAAATATAGTTCATGGTGTAGTTAAAGCAAACATGAAATTACCTTTTTACTTGCATTCCATTAAAACTTGTAATATTCCACCTGTTTACACACATTTACCTCCGATGTTTGATAAACCATCAGCCTTGTTAGCGATGATGCTATCCAACAGTTGCTGAATCTTTTCTTCATCATTTACTTGAATATAAAGCAGCATCTCGTAGTAACCCAGGCATGCCAAACAAGTGCCATTCCCTTCCTTGATAAGATCACAAAAAAACTGGAACTCTTCTACCATATTCGTTTCAATCAAATACTTAAGTAGTGGACCATAAGCTGCCTCATCTAAACTAAAGCCCTTCTCTCTCATATATATGAACAGTTCAAAGACGTGGTAAATTTTGTCCACTAAAGTTTCTTCATTGTCAGTTTCTCTAGCCTCCGCAATGAGATACCGTATTAATTCATGGAACTCACTCAACGTAGCTTGTCTCCCTAGCCTACCAAATACCTTCAACGTACTATCAGATCCAAATCTCTGACCGCATTTTCTAGCTAATAGTTGAAAACGACGGCTTTTTGTGTTTTTATAAACCCACTTCAGTTTCCTTTCCCTTGATATCTCCTTCCGGCTTTCTGCTACCACGCTGTTCGAAGTAGCAGCCCAAGGGATAATAATTCGCACAGGCTCCACCTCTTTGGCCTTTACCGTCTTCAAACCATCATTCCCTGCATTAAAAGCATACAATGCCTTGAAAAATTAACCTCCACAAAAAATTAAGAAAGCCACACAGTTCCTTTCATCCATATCCATTGAAAACTCTTACCGCATAAAATTGAGGCCTCCTCCCTCCCATCCTCGAACAAGATCTTTCTTATATCTAAAAGGGAGCCAAACAAAAAACACAACAAAATTGGAATATTAGGTTAAATTTGCAAAATACAATACACACACAGACACACACACACAGAGGAGCTACAAAGCAAAAGAGTACCTTCCTTGAGTCCGAGACCGCAAGCAACGCCACCAACCAGTGGTCTAGCAGCGTCCTTCCTCAGAAATGCGGAAACGTTTCGCTGACTATCCAAGGAGAGTTTCTCAGGCGATGGCGAGTAAAGTCCAGGAGATGGGACATGTCCGATGAAACTCTTCAAACTTGAGGCTGAGGCATCATCTAACTTCTGTAAGACAGCGGCAGTGGCGGATGAAGCTTTTGATTTCAGAACACTCTTCTTCGGGATAAGATTTCTTAGGCATTTGACGCTCCGTTTGGGCATCTCATCAACTCACACTGCTTCTCCGCCTCTAACTTTTACACCTTCTTTCGGTCAGCCTTAGGTTTCAATTGCGCCGTCGACGCCGCCGTACGCGGCTGTGCCAGAAGCTATACGCAGTCAAATGGGCTTGCAGCTCGTCTTTTCCTAATTTTGTAGCCCAATTTTTTTCCCCTAATACATATACTCCAAATATATTGATTTATTTCAATTTTTTTTGTAAATAGCCGAACACATAACTTTTTTTATGTCACTAGAAGTGACTCCGTCGTCCGACGGTACTGAAGTATGAAAATATATTCTTATTTATATTTCTATTATATTCTCCGTGTTGTTCATAATATTTACTGTTCTAGTTTATTTTTTAATTTTAAAGTATTTTTATTCTGATATCTACATTTGATTCTCTTCAAATTTATCGATGTATTTTGCACAATTTTAAAATTTTAATTTGTACATATAGATTTCTAAATATTTAATTTTTAAATTTTTTGTCTTATTCCTTTTTTGTCTTATTATTTTTTTGTATATTATTTTTTGTCTTTTTCTCTAACTATTTTTAACAACAAAATTAGATGTTTTAGCGACGAACTTACTGTCGGCATATGTGTGATTTTGGACATGAATTCTATTATATATATAGATATTTTTTTTCCAATGGAGTCTCATGCTCCGTTTGGCTGCGGAAAAATAGTGAGAATTTTTTTTTTAAGAAAAATGATTTTTTTCATGAGAAAGTTATAATGAAAATTTGATCTCATTTTAACTATTTTTTTATTTTTTCTTTATAACCAAACACACATTTCCTTACAACCTTACGACCAAGCGGTCTTTTTTCTGAGAGAACTAATATCTATTCTTATAAAAGAATAGGGAGAAGAACCTAAAAACATACTGCGAAATTACAAAATTACCCTTCATTAAACAAATAAAATGACTAAACTATCCATTACCCATTAACCTTCTTAAGCACATACTTGAAGCCCCAAACTTCAAATACCATAAAAAAATATGAAAATAAAAAAAATAAACATTGAAAATAAAAAAAAATAATCAAGTGGAGACACGAAAAAAATATAAGCAAAAATTGTATAAAATAAAACGTAAGAAATTTATAAAAAAAATTATGCGTAAAGATTTCGCATTTAGGGGAGAATCAGATGGAAATACGAAAAAAAATTTCCGTCGGGACGACGGGCGGTACGCTAGTTTAAATATAATTTGTTACACCCAAAAAAAGTTTTTTTTTACTGCAAACCACCTTTAGTATAGGGACTTTTTCTCAAATCACCATTAAGTTTGGAACTTTCTCATCATATCTCAAAGCTACCAAATGCCAACTTCTTCGGTGTAAAACAGGCGTTTGATTTAAAAAATCTAATAATTAAAAATAAAATGTCTTGAAGTTTCATGTTTCTAAAAACTACCAATATGTATGAAGTAATTTCCAAAATCACTTGTATGTTTATTCTATTTAAAAAACCATGCCTACGAATGGACTATATTCCCAAAACCTCCTTTAGAAAACCTGAATTCTCCATAAACATTTTTTTTCCTAAACATTGTATCAAAGATATCAACAACAAATGCTAGTAATGACTCGAAGATACGAAAATTTAGAACCCCAAAATATTATAGTTTGCCATAATTCACAATGACATTTGTCATTTTGACATCATATTGATCAAATTAATAGTTTAGAACATTATTGCATATGCCAGTAAAAAAATTGATCATGGACTCCCAAATGTGAAACTTCTTTAACCGGTTTTGTTCTCCGGGGAGACGGGATTTCAAAATGGCATATTATCATGAACCTTCAGAACATTTTAGTTTTTTAATTATCAGATAATTTTTTTATAAAAAACATGTTTACACTTCCACTCGCCTTTAACGTAGACTTAACGAAAATTGGCTTTTGGTGATTTTAGGAAAACATCAGTAACTAAGAGGTGGTTTCAAAAAAGTTTCAAACTTAAGGGTGGTTTAAGAAGAAAAACTCATTCTTATAGGTGGTTTGTAGTAAAAATATTTTCATAATTGATTAATATGTGTGTATACACACATTTAACGAAAATAGCTCTTCGTGGTTTTGGAAAAAAACAAGCGAAAATTAGAGGTTGTTTTGAGAAAGTTTGAAACTTAAGAGTAGTTTAGTGAAAATGTCATTTACTAAAGGTGGTTTGCAGTAAAAGTGCCACACACAAAAAACGACAGCTTTTATCAAAGGGTTACGGAGGCTTAAAGCAAAAAGAAATTGTTTTTGTTATAACTACCTTGAAAACTCACGAATTTTTTTTGAACTCGTTGGAACTCAAATATATAGAAATAAGAGAGATTAACTAATATTTATACACATACCGTAGGGAACAATTACAGTTGTAACTTGAAAGAAGATAACACAATTTTCCTTTAGGCGTGGGGCTCCAATGGGACTTGTATTTCATCATTTTCAATGCAAGGTAGACCATCGTTTATAACAGTCCACCAGGAATGTTCATTGTGTGTTTTATGATGCCTTGTTAAAAACCTTGGTTGGAAAACCTCATTAGGATAAAAACCAACATAACAGAAGAGTGCAGCGACACGCAGCTCCTCCTCATGTTGACATGAGTGATCAGCTCATAAATTTTACAGCTTCAACATTCCTATGAAGTTGACATGTTTTCAAAATGTTGAGGTATGGAGAGCCTTTGTAGAGAGGTCTGATGAGTTCTCGTTAGAACGAACATCTTGTATGTTGATAATCTTGTCTTTTTCAGTCATCTTGAAACCCTATGGAATTTTCATGTAAATATTTGTATCAAGTGATTATATAAATAAGTTGTAACAACATCCAAGAGATGCATATTGAGTTTCTGACGAACTGCAACACTTATCAGGTATCCGAACGTAATTTCATCAATGACAAGAAAATAAGTTTTCTCAAAATTGAAACCGAACCTTTGGAAAAATCCTTTGCAACAAGCCTAGATTTGTATCT
>JAWWMW010000718.1:209441-222876 GCA_035048345.1 Echeveria elegans
TTAAAATTGACATCAACTAGTGATTTGTAGATAATTGAATCAGCTTTCTAATGGTATATAAAACATCTAAAACGGACTTGTAACGAATTAACAATAAATTTTTGAATTGGTAAATGTCATAAAATCAAAAAAAAAGTGGGTGAATCTAAAAAAAAAAAAGGTTTGTGAATATCATAAAAATAACAACAACTGTGACGATCTGCGGTGAATCCTAAGAAAACACAACAGTGAAGTAAATAGAAAATGGCGAATGAAGAACAGCCAGAGACAACACAGCTGCCAGATAGACCGGTCTCCCATCCAACGACACCCGGAAAAAAAAAAGGGTTGGGGGTGTAAAATAGAGAGACATAGAAAGGGCTGTGACAGAGGGGTGTGTGTTGTGTTGGTGATGATGAGGACAGAGAATGAGAAGGTCAGTCATTGGTGGTGCGTGGAATGGAATGATGACGTGACCTGTAATGGAGAAAAAAAAACAGAGAGAGAGAGAGAGAATGGCAAAAGGCTGGCACTGTGTTGTGTCAATTTGGCAAATTGGCATTATTTTATTATATCTGGGTCTGAGGCTCAGCCTGAGGTTGTTGTGTTCTTCTGGGTTTGGGGAGAAGGAAAGGAAAGACGACGAACAAAATCGCCTCCTCTCCCTCTCCTCTTCCTCCCTTAATCGGAGACATCGACGACGGAACATCATGAGTACCCATCTCTAATCACACCTTCGTACAACTACAACCACAACCACAACCACCCCCTCAACATCTCAAAAGTTTAACAAATTACCTCCTCCTCCACATCAACCCATTCACACCTCGATTCAGATCCTGCTGGATTCCCTCCAGAATAGAACATAATGGGGGCAGGTTGCTCTAGATTTGGCTTTTCTCTCTGGCCAACTGCTGACCTCAATGATTCTGTTCAACAAGGTATATGTTTTTTTTTTTTTTGTTCATTTTATAAAAACATGGGTCCATGATTCTGTTGTTGGTGTGGTGGTTTTTTGAGATTCAATTGTTTATAAATTGATTGGCAGGAAAAGGAGAGGCTGCTGCCAATTTGCCTGTTTTCCGTGAGTATACTTTAGACAAGCTTAGGACCGCCACATCTGGATTCAGCAGGGACAACATTGTTTCCGAGCACGGTGAGAAAGCTCCTAATGTTGTTTACAAAGGGAAGCTGGACGAAGGGGATGACACTGTTTGGATTGCTGTCAAGCGATTTAATAAATCTGCTTGGCCTGATGCCCGCCAGTTCCTGGTTTGTTTCTTGTCCTCAATTATACATTTACAACTTTTATCTATAGGTAAACATAAACTGTGACTGTTTAGATTTTTTTTTTCTGATGAGATGAGTTGTGGTAATATACAGGATGAAGCAAGAGCTGTTGGGCAGCTAAGAAGTGAAAGGTTGGCCAATTTGATTGGCTGCTGTTATGAAGGAGATGACCGTTTGTTGGTGGCCGAGTTTATGCCTAATGAGACACTATCCAAGCATCTCTTTCATTGTAAGAAGATATATATTGCCTATTCACAACTTCGAACGCTGACTGTTTCTTATATTGTGTCGAAGGAACATGGAAATTCAAATGTATGTTGTTTTCAATTAATACATATCCGCCTGACTGCAGGGGAGACACAGCCTATGAAATGGGCTATGAGGATGCGAGTTGCCTATTTTTTGGCACAAGCTCTCGATTACTGCAGCAGCAAAGGAAGAGCACTCTATCACGATCTCAATGCATATCGAGTCTTGTTTGATAAGGTACTAACGGATTCCCAAGGGGATGGAGGGTCCTTTGTCTCTTCTCCTCCAATGCATATAAATTTGTAATTATTAATCTTCAACGTTTTTTGTATTGGCTGACATCTTATAATCTCTACCAGGATGGCAATCCAAGGCTGTCATGCTTTGGGTTGATGAAAAATAGCCGAGATGGCAAGAGTTACAGCACAAATTTGGCGTTCACTCCACCTGAATATTTGAAGACTGGTGAGCTTAACTGTTTAAATGATCATTCGGTCACATCTCCTACAGATGAAGTTTCTTAATACAAATTTAACCTTTTGTATCTCAGGTAGAGTGACCCCAGAAAGTGTTGTCTATAGCTTTGGAACGTTGCTGCTTGATCTTCTAAGTGGCAAACATATTCCGCCAACCCATGTCAGTCTAATACTCTTGCCTCACCGTAGATCAATTCCAGTCCTGGATATACTGACACATATTTTCTCGCAGGCACTTGATCTGATACGTGGCAAGAATTATGCGATGTTGATGGATTCTTGTTTGGATGCTCATGTCTTGAACGATGACCGAACAGATTTAGTGCGCCTGGCATCTCGTTGTCTGGAGTATGAATCCCGTGACCGACCTAATACGAAGACACTTATCAGTTCTCTTGTTCCTCTTCAGAAAGAAACTGAGGTAGGTTTTTCATTCCATGGCACATATACACAGAGTTATATATATAGAGTTTCTGATTTATCGTTTGGGGTTATAGGCTCCATCACATGTTTTGTTGGGCATCGCTCACGGGTCAGCTTCGCCTACCAAAGCCTTATCACCTCTTGCAGAAGCTTGTTCGAGAGTGGATCTCACTGCCATTCATGAAATACTGGAAAAGCTGGGATACAAGGATGATGAAGGAATAGCGAATGAGGTTAGTGCTTTTGTTTGGCATAGTATATACTTTTCCTAGCTCGCAAAAGTTGAAAGTGTTGGATCAGGCTGTCAAGATTGCCTGCATCTTCTCACTATTTCTTAAATGCAATCCCTGTTGTACTGTTGTAGCTTTCTTTCCAAATGTGGACCAACCAAATTCAAGAGACATTGAACTCTAAGAAGAGAGCGGATGCAGCTTTCCGAGTGAAAGATCTCACGGCAGCACTCAGTAGTTATACCCATGTAAGTTGCTTGTTTCTACACAAGAGGTACACTTTTTTGCCAGTGATTAGTTTGTCCACACCAGAAGTCCAATTTTCATATGCAAATAAAATAATGCAAACTACGACTGAGCGTCGAAATGTAAGGTTCAAGGTTCTGTATATTTTAAGTACCGACTCAGTTGTATTTATTCTTTCATATTGATTTTTCCAGTTCATCGATGGTGGGACCATGATATCACCAACCGCATACGCAAGGCGATGCCTGTGCTACTTGATGACAGAAAAACCGCAAGAAGCTCTTGGCGATGCCATGCAGGCTCAAGTAGTTTCTCCAGAATGGCCTACTGCTTTCTATCTACAAGCGGCTGCTCTCTTCAGTCTGGGGATGGACAATGACGCTAGGGAAACACTCAAAGATGGTCAGGCTTTGGAGGCCAAAAGATCGAGACATTGAAAAACCATGTATAGAAGACTTCCGTCAATTTTCCATCCCTTCGACACCTCTCTGGGCTCTGTATCTATTTTTGTCTCGGTCTTCATTTAAACATCATGGGTGGCGTTGTGTCTGTTATACCTCCTTCAGAATTGTGCTCAGGTGTTATTTCATAAAAGTTTATTAAAGACAGCCGCATGTTTGTACCGGTGCTTTTGCTCTAGGTTCTGGTTCGTACCTAAACTTGTACGAATTTCGATACATGTCTTTGCCAAAGCTTCCTTGAATGAAGTCGTGCATTGATGAGCAATGATCATACCAGATGTAGAAACCGTTGGAAACATGTGTAATGAAAATGAGGATGCTTTCTATTTTGCGAGTCAAATATCAAAGGATTGCAAAGCGCTCGACGATATCGCTGCTTACAGTAGTACTAGACGAACCACTTTGAATCAGTTGAAATTTTCATTCAAATGTAAACGGTCGCACGGCGGGAATGTTATACACACAAGGTTCCTGAGTATACATGTTTCTCGCTGCAAAGAAGCTCAAACAACAACGAAAGCACTCGAAGTGCCAGCAAAGTGGTGAATGGAGCCAACCAAGTTTTTAGATGCACCAAAATGCCTTATGCGGTAGATACCAGGGAATGCATTCTCAGGAATGCGCCACTCTATGGTGGCCTTACTACGAGTGCTGAGCTTGGATGGTCTAGACCAAATAAAGCGAAGACAGAAGTCATCGTCATCGTATGCCGGAGCCCATGCATCTCCTCCAACTAGCGACTCAACCAAAGCAAATGTGCCTTCTGTCATGAGATCATTGCGTGGACAAGCTGACCAGAATGTTACTGTGACCATTTGGCCTCTCTTGAATGTGGAGTTTGCAGGGACATTTGTGCTGACATCGCCAAAGTTTACACTGATAGGGGTTGCATCTAGGACAACTGGAGTTAGTAGGCTAATTTGTTTGTTGAGAAGATCAGGAGGCTGAGGTCCTGGCTGGGTGGGCTGTCCCTTGATGAGAGCAGTGGCAAGCTTAGTGAACTCTTGAATATATGCAGCCAACGTGTGCGGACCGTAAAGTGTGGACGCACCCTAGATTCACAAATAAAAATGGGATGTCAAAATATCATAATTTAAACGTACCTCAGAATTTTCAAACGTCAAAAATAATACACAGTTATAAACTAAATACACTCAGCTAGGGGTAGGGTAGTATTACAGACAGTCTTCCCAATTATGTGGCATTCCAAACATTCATATGTGTTTCCTGTATTTTTCTAATTCTTGAAAAGTTTATTTTTTGTATGTGTACCAAAAATAGATGCTTACCTCATAACGTTGTACTTCATACTCTTCAAAAGTACTGATGTACTGAGAGTACGTGTTTGTTAACCCAGCAATTACAACATGGACAGTGCCATTAAACTCTTTCTTTGCTTCACTCAGCACCGTCTTTACTGCATCACGTAGTCGCCTACCAGCCATTGTCGTGAACTCTGATTTCAGATGCACAACAAATACAAAAATAAAATAAAAATCAAGCCTTATTGAAGTGGCCTAAAGGAATGGATTATCTTCAAATTACTGCACCGAAGAGAAAGCAAGAAATACCTCCAGGTACACTGAGAATGGCTAGCTGGCCTATTCGGATTATCTGGATTGGAAGAATAGAAGGCTGCAAGCATAATTGTTTAAAATGTAACCCATTAGCCTCTGCACAATATGTAAAGCAATCTACCTAACAAGAAGTCGAGCAAGTGAATAACTTACAGCCCAGTCGTAAGGTTGTTTCATTTCACCGGTATCAAGTAAGATAGGCTTTGGGTACTGGCAATCAATCTGCCCCTTGCTTGGCGTTTTAAGCAGATTGCGGACCAGCTTCCAGAACGGATTTCCCTGAAATGCAACATAATGAAAGACAACTTAGACAAAAAGAAGAAGAAAAGAGGATCGTAATTCGTAAAACACTAAAATCATGCATTTTAAGCTAAACATATAGTTACAACCTTGTCATCGCCCTGTTTAAAGTCAAATGCTCCAGGTCCATCAGTGGTACCAGCAGCAAACCCAAATCCCATTGCAGCTGGGCAGGTTTTGACAACCTCAGAAGCACCTCCTTCTTTAGGAATTGTGACATTGAGATTTGACAAATCCAAATAAGCATGTCTAGAGTCAATTTTCCCAGTCAACTTCTCAGTTGCTTTCTCAAAGAGTTCCACTGCTTTTCTGAATTGCCTATCTCCTATTATCCGCGTACTTTCGAATTCATCGGGATAGCTGAAAAAGAGATGAAAGTTGCATTTTTATACAAGTAGACCTAGGTGAGATATTTTAACAAGTAACAAATTACCCTGGGCCTCGACCATAGCATAGCTCGTTCTTCCCACCACACGTACTATGATTAAAGTCGCAGGGAAGACCCGTGTCTAAGCAAAAGGCACCGAGAACATTAGGGCTAACATCACCACAGTTTGATTGACAAAAGGCTGATACAAAGCGCGGTTTATCAGCTTGCTTTAAAGAACTCCTGACGCGCCTTGAAACACTAGAGAACCTTGTAGCTGCTTTCCCACGAGTAGAGTTGAAGGAAGCCGCAATCTCCAACAGTTGATGGTCTACAGTATATACAGAGACGTCAGATTTAATGCAAAAACATCTACAGTCACTTCCAAGCTTTCATGTATTTTAGAATATGGGAGGCAACTATGATTATGATCTTAGTTGCATACGGTTCTTAGACAGCTTTGAAGTTATGGCAGAAATTCGTCTGGGAGCTTCATTTTCATTCATGCCACCATGATATCTGATCGTATGACTATTATGTTCAAACCAATCCTCCATAAACCGGGCAGCTGCTCCTTTGTTGTCTCCACTGATCAGAGAATTTGTTCGACTCATAGAAGTTCCATGAGTTGCAAACCAGTTAAAGCTACCCACAGGACCCCACTCGTTGTCAACGAATTTGAGAAGAGTCATTTCTTTGTCAACATCATATTTATACTTGCTTCGTTCAGCTGAAGGATTGTTAAGATAGGCACTAGGACTGCGGTTTACACCTGCATCTAAGAGTTCTCCTGCATAACCAAAAATGAGCCTATTGTTCAGCATACACAGTGACTATACCACGACAAAGTTAAGCTTCAACAAATACTCTTCAGATCGATTAGAAGTCACTGATACTTTTGAGATACCTTTATTTACATATATAGATCCTGGGCGAAGATTCTCATGAGCTTGGATGATACTTTTCTCGATTCCATCAACTAATGCATCAAATGATTGACGCACAAATCCGAGAGACGTTACAAGATATACAATATACTGAAGATAGCCCCCAGGCCCTGCGTGTGTATGTATTCCACTGATGGCAACATTCTTCTCGGTATAAAGGTCTCCATACCTAAGTCGTCAAACAAAGGAATCAGAAAACTTGTTTACTCAGTCACCGGGAGAAGCTAATCAAGTAATTATCAGTGAGTATAGTTCACAGAAACAAGAACAAAATTTTGCGAATCAGCCATCAACTCTTGGAATTTCTACCACATCTGTCTATGATTAAAATTTAATGTATGTGATGAATTAAAGCACATAGCACCAAAGTACCTTATCTTCAACCTCTCAATCACTTTCATCATAACCAGCTGCGATCCCATACAAGCATCAAGGTTCACAAACACAACCCTGTTCCCATGAGGCTCAGCCACAACAAAGGAACGTGCTCTCAACCTGAAGTGCACACCAGAAGCTACTTGTTCTGTGTTAGCGTACCCCATCATATTCACATCCGCAGCTGGTCCCGTAATATCATAACTACCCATTCCAATCATATACTCAGAACCCAAAACCGCTCTTTCACTAACCAATACACCAACTAGCATAGAAACCCAGAGCCACTTCATAAACCTCCAACTCAAAGTCTCTCTATCCATCGCAACAATATCTATCCCAGTTATGTTTCACTCCTCATAAATGCAATACTATCTAACTGAGCCTAAATTAATAGAAACAAAAAAACTCCCTGAGAAATGTAAAGCATAAAACTGGCCAAAAGAGGCTTCACAGATAAGCCAAACACGTCAACACTCGTCAAGAAAAAGAACGAATACAACAACAAAACAGGAGCATCGTCGATTTCTTCGACTAGCGTACAAGCAAATATAATATACCTAAAAGCGTCGGCGTTTACGCTACGCCTGTTCAAGCAATCACCGAAACCCTAGAAATTCCGAAATTCAGAACAACATCACTTTGAATTCAAACGACCTTCAAACACTGCATCTCTAATTCAATTCAACGCAGCAATTATATATATATGAGACTTTGAATACAAAACTAACGCCAGGCGAGCCGACCGGTAGGTTTCACGGGAATGAGCCAGCTCGGCTTGGTCCAGGTTCCTCTGTCCTTTTTGACATTAATTTAAAGTCAGTTAAACATGTACTTTTTTAAAAATTATTATTTTAAAAGTATAATAAGACTTGAAACTATAAGTACAAATTTTAAACTTATTTATTATTGTTAAAATTATTTTTAAAATAAAAAAATAATAATTAAATTTTCTATTCAGTTCAGTTTCAGTTAAGCTCAAAAAACGGACCACGTGTAATCTGTGTATACGTCGTCGTTCGATAAGATAGATATTTCATAATTGCACAAGAGCCCCGTAAGAATAACAAATTGTCAGTTACCTTCCTTGTCTGTTGTGTCAAGCTTTCTTTCTCTCTGCCGGAAAATTTCGATACATCGAGAAAACCCTGGGATCGGCAGAGTCGGTCTTCATATCAACGGCTGCGTTTTCTTCAGAAAAGAAAGTATCGAACAGGTCATTCGTTCGAGATGTCGGTTCATGAGTACTTAGACAAGCACATGCTGTCTAGGAAGATTGAAGATGCCGTAAATGCAGCTGTTAGGGCTAAGACTTCCGATCCTGTGCTGTTCATCGTATGTGCTCATTTTCTACTTGTTGTTGTTTTCTCTGCTGAGTTATTGATTTTTGTAGTTGTTGTTCGGCAATGCAGTCTAACCATATGAGGAAAGCTGTTCCATCAGTGATAACTAAAGTTAAAGCTAGGCAGATTTTGGACAGTAGAGGGATTCCTACTGTTGAGGTCGATTTGCATACAAATAAAGGAATGTTTCGAGCCTCAGCGCCTGGTGGAGATTCTTCTGGAATGTGAGTTTTGTGTGTAGTATGGACCGCTATAAATGTGATTGTATTCGTTTGATTATTGGATATGTGTTTCTAGGGATGAGACTATTGATTTACGGGATGGGGACAAGGCAGCATACCTTGGAAATGGTGTAACTAAGGCTGTGATGAATGTTAATGAGAAAATATCTGAAGCTCTCGTTGGTATGGATCCAACACTCCAGTCGCAGATCGATCAGGCTATGACTGACTTGGATAAATCTGAAAAGAAGGTGACTGACTACATGGTCTTTTATGAGTATATGATGAACTCTGAATCATTTTGTTTATAATAAGTTAATAGCTGTCACAAAAGTAGTCTTATGGTTTCTAAATAGCTCCAATGTGATTTTCAGGGAGAGCTTGGGGCAAATGCGATCTTAGCTGTATCTATAGCTGCTTGTAAAGCTGGTGCAGCTGAAAGAGAGGCATGGCATTGTACTCATACTCATGTGCAGGGACAACATATCACAAGGATTGTCTTTGATCATCAATTTGGTGTTGCAGGTGCCCCTGTACAAACATATAGCCGATCTTGCTGAAAGAACTCACTTTAGTCTTCCTGTTCCTTCATTCACTCTTATAAGTGGCGGAAACCGTGCTGGAAATAATCTGGCCATTAAGGTTAGCATAGGCTTAGTCAACAAAATGTTATGCATCCCCCCTCAATGTAGACACTAGGGAGTAATAATCAAGTGCATCTTTCCAGGAAATTATGATTCTCCCTATTGGAGCAAACAAGTATGAAGAGGCAGTTCAAATGGGGTCAGAAACTTATCATCACTTAAAGGTGCAGTCACCGGTGCATATGACAGTTGATCAGCTGATTCACTTTGGTTTTTGCTGCAGCTACTGTATATGAAGCATAATTGTTGCCTCTGTTTTGCTTTTTTAGATTGCTCATTTTGACATTGATGCTTGTGATAGGCTGTAATCATTGAAAGATACGGTCCACAAGGATGTAATGTTGGAGACGATGGTGGCTTTGTTCCAAATACTTCCAGGTAAACACGTTTCTTATGTCTAAAGCTTTTGTCTAAACAATTTAGCGTCCTTGTAATATGCCTTTGTGCTGACAAAATCTAATTATATGCGCTACTGTAATTGTAAGTGGAATCAATTCGCCAGTGCAGTTTTCTCCACTTATCAATTTTTCCCTTCCAAAATTTAAAACTTTCTCAGTCTAAAAGAAGTCTTGGATCTAGTGAAAGAGGCTATTAGCAGAACCGGGTACGGAGAGAAGATTAAGATATCAGTCAATGTCGGTGCTACAGACTTTTGCATTGGTAAATCCCTGTTGTTCTTGACTGGCTGTCTGACGTTTAATTACTTAAATCAGGGTGTGGAGATCGTGTTCACTCTCATGCGTCTGGCCAATTATTTTGAGACTGTATTGCATCGGTTGAGAGTCTCATTGTATAAGAACATTTTGCTTGGGCCAATGTAGGTACAAAGTACAATCTGGACATCAAGTCTACTACTAAATCTGGCCAAAATTTTAAGACAGGGGAAGATATGATTGAGCTGTACAAAGAGTTATGCTCTGGTAAAAAGAAACTTTCTTACTTGCTCATCGTTAATTATTTTTGTTCTTTGGTACAGTATGGCTAAGCCCTGTTCAAGTGTTTAGGAATAACTCATTTATTTGAACTCTGGTGGTCAGAATACCCAATTGTATCAATTGAAGATCCTTTTGATAAGGAAGACTGGGAACATGTAAAGTATTTTTCTGCTCTTGAAATTTGCCAGGTTTGCCTCTTACATCGTCACCCATACTTACAGTTTCAATATACAGTAGGTTAATTGAAAAGTTTGCAGGTTGTAGGAGGTGACTTGTTAATGTCTAATCCAAAACGAATCAATAGAGCAGTTCGAGAATCCAGTTGCAATGCGCTGCTTCTTAAGGTGTCCATCTCGCTAATTGTTTGATACAGTTGTTAAGTATATTATTTTTTGCTGCCATTTTCCGCTCTTATGGATTTGCTCGCTTATTGAATCGCAGTGTAATGGGAGTGAGATACAAAATTGTTGCAAAGTGCAACAAAACCATAACTTGTTCGCATTTTATCAGCATCCATATGACTAGTGTAATAATTGAATGATATTAGTCACTTAGTAATGATATTTTGGGATTTTCCCAGGTAAATCAAGTTGGCACCATCACAGAGATCATAGAAACAGTGAAACAAGCAAAAGATGGTCAGTGGGGCGTAGTGACCTCACATAGATGCGGAGAGACTGAAGACTCGTTTATTGCTGATTTATCTGTTGGCCTCGCAACAAGTCAAATTAAGTCTGGTGCACCTTGTCGAGGAGAACGTGTTGCCAAGTACAACCAGGTATTCCTTCTACATTTTTCAAAATTTTCAGACAATCCTGTTGGGCATGTCTTCATTTTATCAGTGAAGTCTTAGGCTGTGAATTATCTATGCATTTTTTGCTTTAGGTTCTAGTCGCAATAGGGCCATGCACCACATCAAATATCCCCCTATCACGTACGTTAATTGTGCTGATATCACCCTAGGAACATGAAGATAAAGAACCCTTAGATACCCTGTATATCATACCCTGGACTGTGATTAGCGCCTCAGTTTTTCCTTTTACCCAAAAAGCTCAAAATAACAATGACACAAAATTTGCTGCAGCTGCTTCGGATTGAAGAAGAGCTTGGAGACCAAGCCATTTACGCAGGCGAAGATTGGAGACCTGCCAAATGATCAGGCACATATCCAATCAGTGAACTTGGTTGGAATTTCAGAAACTCTTTTTCCGACCACTTGGCCCAACGATACCCCCAAAAGAAAAAAGAAGAACAAGAATTTTCGAAGTCGATTCCATCCTTCTTTTTCAGCATATTTATAGTTTTCTACAACACCATAACCCACTCTCCAAGAGTTGAGCTAGCAGATTCAATGTTTCGACATCTTGTTCTCTTTTTTGTTTGTTTTTATAATGCATCTTCTTCAGCAAGTTGATAAAGGTGTGCACTCTTTAAAGTCAACTTTTTTAAAATTACGAATTCCTGAAAAATTCTCAGCAACCCTCTGTCTCCGACCACCATGGTACTTAGGTAAATAATACATAGCAGCGAAGTAGCTGTAGTTGCACTCATCACCGCATCATTATCACTATTAAGATAAAGCTTTGGTAGTGAAACGGACCCAATATCCTACAGCAGTAGACATAGCAATCATACAATATTAGCAGTATCACTCAGTATCTCCTCTAGCAATCAAGAAGAGAGTAACGCATCCTGTGTCACCGGATGGGATTTGAGAGATATTGAAATTTAGTTGTGGCATGAAACTGTAAATTTTTGCGTGGAAATGACGTGAAACGGTAGATACACTATTCCTAAATGCAGCGAGTATCAGTACATACAAAAGACACTACAGAGTGAGCTTTGCTTCGTACGGTGCCTCTCATCAATCTCGAATAGTCATTAAAAATGAAAATCTAACAGCCTACAGTCTCTCTCTCTCTGTATCTATTTGTGAAAGTTCGGCTACAGGCTTCTGAAGGAAAGTTGCCGCCAGGCGCGCCTAAACGTTATTATGGGTCTTTCGATGCATATGCAACGATAGTTAAACAGGTAATGGAAATTTTATTGAAATTCTCTTGTTTAGCATTGCCCACACAATGTGCATTATTTGCTTGACCAGGAGGGGCTTCGGTCGACTTTGGACTGGGTTTGGTCCCAACATTTTAAGAAATGCAGTGATCAACACTGCAGAGTTGGCCAGTTATGATCATATAAAGCAGGTAAAGACATCAAGATGCAGAATGTGAATCTTGTGTAGTCTATGATGACTTGAAATACTTCTGCTGCCTTGTGAATTTCCTTCTTGTGATCTCATATAACTATGCAGATCGTTTTAAACATTCCTGGGTTCATTGACAATATTTTGACTCATCTGCTGGCCGGTCTAGGTGCTGGTTTATTTGCAGTCTGTTTCATCAAGACTTTGAAGATTGATGCAGTTTTCTGGTAACTAAAGTCTCTATAGTTCATGATACCTGGTTATTTTAGTGCACTCTGCCATCATATTCTTTACTATCGGGCAGAAAGTGATTCTTAATATTTTCAAATGCATACACAGCACATTGACCCAATATTTGTTCCTTGCAATACAGGGTCCTTTTGCTTTTTATAAAGGGTTTCTTCCTAATTTTGGCCGACTTGGATCTTGGAATGTTATAATAATGTTTCTTACCTTTGAGCAGGTAAAGAGTTTTAGACTCCGTTTGATTGCGAGGAAAAAGAAGAGGAATGGAAAATTTAAAGAAAAATTATTTTCTCATGAGAAAGTTGTAAGGAAAATTTGATCTCAATTTGCCAATTTTTTGAATTTTTTTTCCTTACAAACCAAACACATAATTTCATTTTCAGTCAAAATTTTCCTTTCCTCGCAACCATACGGAGCCTTAGTTTTTAGATCACCGTCACCCTCAAAATACAAACCCTGTTTTCCGCCGTGCCCACGTTAGATACCTTGTTTCTTTTATCCAACTCGTCATCACATCACTCGCGCGCGGCGTACTTCATTTATCAATGCTTTGAAATGATTATAGTAACACTTGATAAATCTATGCAGAACAAAAAGCTCTTCAGAAGGCAAGAGTTGGAATCTGAAACAGTGCATAAGCTCATATAGCTGATCAGTAAAATGCGAATCTCCTGAAAATTTTGGAGTCAAAACATGGCTCAGAACATATCATCTCTATTCTCTACTACTACTACTACTAAAAAGTTTTGCTTTTTACTGAATGATGCGTTCGAATCTTGCATATAGTCAGGTTTCCCAGAATAAGGAAACTGTGCTGTCATCATATGATTCATGAACAAAGAATTCTATTATGTATCTTACTGTGTGTAAGCGTTTCTCCTGCAGGGCTCGTCAGCTCTACTGTAGCTTTACTGACTTGTATGGGA
>JAWWMW010000718.1:235399-247430 GCA_035048345.1 Echeveria elegans
GATGACGGATTGTCACAAAATTAAAAATAATATAATGAAATTATATTCAAAAAATTAAAAAATATGTAGCATTCAAATTTTTTAATTTTAATAATAAAATTATAAAAAGAAACATTTAAAATCTTTATTAAAATTGAATTAAAATATGGAGAAAATTTTCTTTAGGACGACGAATCACCCACTAGTGTGTTATAAAATTATAGGTATACTAGCGTATCGATCAACATGTGTGTGATTCAATTGACCGATTTTTTGGGTCCGTTTGATTTGTGTAAAATAAAATTTTTAATTTTTGGGTCAGACCGGATTTCTGTATTGTGTGTAAATTTATTTAATTTTTAATAGTTCAGATGAGGCATGTATGATTAAAATCCGATCAGATGGTATTTTTTTTAAATATTTCGATTTGATCTGACCACCACTAATTCTTTATTTTGTTATATATTAGATACTTAATTATCACAGTGGTATTATATATTGCTAAAGAAAGCATTTGTATTGCGATGATGCTGCAGAATCATGTGTTTATTGCATTGTTTTCGAAACTCTTGCAGTTTTGATGTTTTCAATCGGATGTCTACATTCATTTTTTTCAAAAATTCGAAAAAGGAGGAATTAGTTTTAGCAGCAATTGGTAAAAGGATGAGTTTTATCTACGACCGTTTAAGTTTCGTCTCTGAATGAGGTCATAAGGTTTCCGTACCGACTGCTAAATGGATGATGGTGGAATGGAGGGCAGAATGTTCTTAAGACGACTAATTAGGGTTTAGCAACGAAAATTTATTTGGTGAATGTGTGATTGAAGGTAACATATTATATTGAGTAATAGATAGTGAAATTAGTTTTCTTGGAGTGAACTTCAAAAAAATCAGGCATTTTCACTCCAAAAAAAGAACAAAAACGTCAATCCAAAAATTGCTCAAAAATCTGTTGTATGTTCGTCATAATTTGATTATGAATACAAGAGATTTTCTGTTCATTACATTTTGAAATAAACACTAAAGATGTAATTATATTTATAAATGTTGAAGTTTTCATGTTCCCAAGTTAATTTAAATTCTATTGGAAACAGACTCTTTGTTATCATTAATAACACTGGAATCAGATTCGATGCACCTAGTGGTGTGCACCCAGCCACTAGGTACATCAAAAGTTTTCTTCTGTTTTTAGATGTCTTCGGTTCAAAATTTGAATTCGCTACAATTCTCTAATTTACATCGAATTCAGATTTTGAGTCAAAGGTATCCGAAAATAACAGAGAAGTTTTGAAGGCTACACCGAACAGATAGATATAATATTTTTTGATTATAAGATTAATCGGTCACTCCAGAACTCGCTTCGGCCGGCTTGATTCAGTTTACTTATTCAGCTGGTTAATAATCTACACTAATAATAATCTTCCATCATCAACACACAAACACCAACCACCAACTTTTTCTTACTAATTCTATCATTTTTCTCATTAAATATCCATTGCAATAAGACAAAAATGCCCCTTCCCACCTCCTTATTTACACTACATGACATTGATCACTATTTATCTATATTTGATTGTATTTGACTATATTTCACTGTATTTGATCAGGTAGATTTAAAAAAAAAAATTATAAAATTATGAATTTAAAAAAATTATAAAATTTAAAAAATAAATTATAAATAGAGCGAAAAATATTATAAAGCTTAATTAAATCGAATGAAAATACCGAAAAATTTCCGTCGTTACGACGGGAGTGGAGCTAGTGAAACATAAATATACAAATAATTTTGTACAACTGTTGTTATAGTGACATTTTCGTAGGTTTTTTGTGGAATTGACCCATATAACAAAATGGGTAAGAAACGCTTGTACCCACACGTTGGAATGCGTAATTGCGTCAGCCTACCCGGGCCTCGCCTTATCAACCCAAGAACCAACTCCCTCCCCTCGCTTCTCTTCCGTTCATGCATTTGGCAGTGCGACTGATGAATCGATAATCGAAAATGGGAAGCAGTGCGTCGAAGAATGAGGACGACAGTGGCGATGGACAGCTGTACGTGTCGCTTAAGATGGAGAATTACAAGCGCAGACGAGAGCTTTATCCTCATGTTTACGGCTCCGTCCCCCTCGTTGGCTCCTGGGATCCTTCTAAAGCTGTATGCGTAACCTCTCTCCTCCTCCTCCTGCCTTTTCCCTCTTTCTTTATATCTTGATTTTAATTACCACTTCATCTTCATCTTCTTCCTTCCTACGTATATGCATTTACACTATTCTAAAACAGCTGCCTATGGAAAGAGAATCAGCCTTCATTTGGGAGCTCAGCTTTGTTGTTCCTCCTAATCATGGTTCTCTTTCTATCTCTTTCTTTCCTTTTTTTGTTTTCTCTATGATATGTGATTTAGTTTTATGTGATGGCAGAAACCCTTGAATTCAAGTTCTTGCTAAAACCAAAGGATAGTAACGCACCACCCTGCTGCGTGATTGAGGAGGGGTCGAACAGGTTGCTAACCAGGGGTGCGCTGCAAGGGGATGCTAGAATGGCCGTTTTTAAACTTAAGTGTAATGATGACAGTGGCTCCGAGGAGATTCTTGAGTATAAGGTGGTCATGAAAGCAGATAAGGTTTCTCCATTTGATCTAGCTGCTAGCTGGAGAGCTTATCAGGAAAATCTTCAGCCTTCTACTGTTCGTGGAATTCCTGATGTTACTATTAATTCTGTTCCTGACCCCAATTTTGAGGTAAGACTTGAAGTCCAACTTTTCTGCTTTCATATATTGGTTCATTTTGATTCATTTCATTCCTGATGTGTCTGTTTGATGTAGAATGGGTCTTCTGCAAGTTTAGAGCTTGATATTGAGCATTATGTTGTCCCTGCTCCAGCCGCTTCGGCAAACTCTGGGTTGGTTTATGCCGCTAATTTGACTGAGAACCCAAGGATGTTCAGTCATGGAATTGGAATGTTCTCCAACATGGATGGCCCTGGAGGTGCTCCGTATTCATACAGAGATACTGCAACTGCTACGACTTCAAGACTGAAGGTACATTCCTTTTTGTATGCCTGTAAGAAGGTTCATCTTTTCCAAAGCTGCTGTTATACTTCAATGTATTCTCAAAACCATCATTTTTTATGTTTCAACTTTATTGCTTTGGTTCACTCCTTTATCCTGCAAATCTGCTGAGAAACAGACATACATGTACCTTTTTTTTTATACTTGTATTACCGGAGATAGAAACTCTCGCATTTGAAGCAGTGAACTCCCATAGAAGTACAATGGTAACTTATTATGGTATTAGACTCTATTATTATGGTTTAGTCGCTAGTTGGTTAAGCATTATCTCATGTTTGTCTATCACAACACTGGAAAAGGACAACTCATCAGGTCACTGCTGAAAAACATTAACATCCAGTGAGCAACTGCGAGGTGTTACTAATTGTTCTTATTTTTAGTCTACTACATCCACTAATTTAAATATTGATCAGGAGGTGGGGATCATAGTACCTGAACTACCAAAGGGGTCATATAGATCTGGCGTGGTTGAATCAAAGTCAGTGGGAACAATCTCTAATTTGCATAAACAAGAAAGCCAAAGAGGACTCTTTGTGGACAGGGGAGTGGGGTTGCCTAGGCTAATAAAGTGTTCCAGTGCAAGTTCATTTACCACCAGCCTCAATAGAGACTCCGAATCAAAGGTTTTTTGCACATTGCACCAAACGGCTTGTGCTTAATTATTGACTGGGTGCCTGTATTGATGTTCATTTGTTGCTAGGGTACCATGCCAGCAGCTGCTGGAGCTGTTACTGCTGCAGCGGTGGCTGACCAGATGCTTGGACCCAAAGAGGACAGGCATTTGGCCATTGTACTGGTAAATCTTTTATGTAGAATTTTGACTGCTCAAATATTTTCCGGAGTTAGAGAGACACAAAAATAGAGACTCAATCCAAAAATGTGGGATTATGTGTTTATCTTTTTTTTAAGGAATATCTTTTCTCTAGGTTGGTTTGCCAGCTAGAGGAAAGACTTTTACTGCAGCTAAGCTTACAAGATATCTTCGATGGTTGGGTCACGACACAAAACATTTCAATGTGGGAAAGGTGACTGTCACCTATGATGCTCACAAGTCTTGGTTTGAATGACTGACTTGATTATGTGAGAAACTCTAAGCTTTAACTCCCGTTGTTTATGGCCTTTTGTAGTATCGACGTCTCAAACATGGAGCTAACTTGGTAAGAAGCATATCATACTGGTATCTGTTTAATTTAGGACCTTCAGAGACTAGAGGTGCAACTTCTTTATATTGTTGACCACAAATGTGATGTATTACTGAGTTTTCTCCTCATCAATATAAATGTGATGTATTACTGAGTTTTTTTGGAGGTATCAGGTCTGTGTTAAACTATCAAATTGTGGCAGTCTGCAGATTTCTTTCGAGCTGATAATCCTGAAGGCATGGAAGCACGTGATGAGGTGCATATAACTCGTTGTTATCTGTTGGCAATTGTATTTATTTGTTTTGGACGTTGCATTTATTTGCATTTAATGAAGGTTGAGACTCATATAATTCCTTTCCTCTTTCACTGAAATTAAGGTGACAACTACCTTGTTCTACGTCTGCATTCAGTAATTTTTGAATACTAATAGTAATCCGTCTGCGATCTTGTAAGATTTGTCTTTGCATAGATTTAATCTGTCCTGCGCTACTAGGTAGCAGCAATGGCAATGGAAGACATGATCTCTTGGATGGAAGAAGGCGGCCAAGTAAGCTATGTGCTACAATAGCCGATAAAGTAACATTTAATATTTGTGTGTTTTCCATATTACCTATTTTTAATATCAAGCTTGTTGTAGGTTGGAATATTTGATGCTACAAATAGTACACGTAAGAGGAGAAATATGCTCATGAAACTGGCTGCGGGCAGATGCAAGGTGCATTGAACTCCATTCATGAACTAGCCTCCCTTTTGTTCGTAGTATACTAGTATAAACATCTATTGTGTGATGAAACTTCAAAGAAGGTTCAGCTAATATGCAAACACTCAGCATTTATGCATTTAATAAAGCTTTCTGATCGGTCTCCCCTTGATCATAATTTCTACAGATAATTTTCCTGGAGACAATTTGTAATGATCGGCGCATTATCGAGAGGAATATACGTCTGAAAATTCAACAAAGTCCAGATTATGCTGACCAGTAAGTATTGATATAGACACACTTATATTTGACCGCTTCAATCGAATATTTTCTTCTGAACTGGAATCTATTTAAGGACCAATTTTGAAGCTGGTTTAGAGGATTTCACAACCAGACTGGCTAACTATGAAAAGGTCGTTTCCTCAAGGTTCTGTGCGTGATATGGTTCTCTTGACTCCCACTGTCATCTGATTCCCATGCAAACATTTTTTTTGAAAGGTTTATGAACCAGTAGATGAAGGATCCTATATCAAAATGATCGATATGGTTGCTGGTCAAGATGGGCAAATACAAGTAAGTTATTTTTTGGTTTATCTAGTCTTTGTTGAGTGACTTATTTATGAGTATGGAACCATGACCTACAAGCTTAAGTTTTTGAGTTACGATGTAACTATGGCAATGAAATACGGTTTGCCACTGGGACTCGTGTCGGAGAAGTCAATGGTTCGAACCCTCGCTCATGCGTCCACGCCTTGGGCGATACAAGAATAATTAAAACAAAAAAATCATACCTTAATGTCTTTGCTCTGACACTGAAGATTCTTTTCATATTTATCGTCTGAGTTGCTGACCTGGAACATATAAATTTCAGGTTAACCACATCAGTGGATATCTTCCCGGGCGGATTGTCTTCTTCTTGGTATGCTGCTTTTTGATTGGTTCAAATCTCGAAAAACAATATTATGTGATTTCGGAGATCACAAAAGTGATTCAGTGTGGAAAGAGGGTAGTTCAACTGTCATCCATATACCCGTAAAATATTTGATTTTCCTACTAACAGTTGGTAATTTAGTATCTTTTACAACCATTGTAATTCTTAGCCATAATTTGTATGAGAAACTAATTGGTGCTTGAAATGAATGTTGGTGAATCATTTGAGTGTCACTCCGTAAGTGCAATTCTCATATAGGTGAATACACATTTGACTCCGCGACCAATTCTACTTACGAGGCATGGAGAAAGTCGTGATAATGTCAGAGGCCGAATTGGCGGTGATACGGTTTTGAGGTAAAACATGATTAGTTGCTGAGAATTTTTGATTTTGTTAGTAGTACTCAGTGCATTGACTTTTGATTTCCTTAGCGTCCTGGTTAAAAATATGACATATATGATTTTATTTTAGAATTTCTGAAAGTTTTGCTCTCTTGCGATATTCTGAATGTACTGGAAATTTGTTTACCAGTGACAGAGGAGAAGTGTATTCAAAGAAACTATCCAACTTTGTCGAAAAAAGATTACGATCGGAGAGGGCTGCGTCTGTAAGTGTCATTTTTAAGTTTATTATAGTCAGTTTACTAATATACGGACATAGCATAATCTTCCCACTACCGATAATATACGGACATATCAAAAAGATTATGATCATTTGCTTTGTCTTGCTCTAGATATGGACTAGCACATTACAGAGGACAATTATTACAGCCAGCCCAATAGTTGGATTTCCAAAGGTGCTTCATAAAAGTTTGTTTGGTTTGGCAGACTCCTAGCTATGCTATTTAATAACCGGTAACTTTTATGAGGCCATGAGCGCATTTTTTGGTCGCTTATAGATTCAATGGCGGGCACTGGATGAGATTAATGCCGGAGTTTGTGATGGAATGACATATGAAGAGATAAAAAAGAACCTGCCAGAGGAGTATGAGTATGTACCCAACCTGGCTATTTGTCAGCTAGTGTAAATGTTGCCATTGTTTAGATTACAAATACATATTCCTTCTGTAGCGAGAGTGAGCAAGCATTTGTCACTTATGCAGGGCGCGAAAGAAAGATAAACTAAGATATCGCTATCCGCGTGGAGAATCATATCTGGATGTCATTCAAAGGTTTAGAACTTTCTGCTTGTGTTTTAGGTTTCGATATGCTCACAATCAGCTCAAGACTATATCAGTTGAGTGCATCATTTAAATCTTTTTCCATCACAGATTAGAACCGGTAATAATTGAACTTGAAAGACAACGCGCTCCTGTTGTTGTGATATCACATCAGGTAATGCCCGCTTTCCACAACAGCTACTTCTACAAGTCATCTGAGATCTTTTTCTGAGTTTTAAGTTCCCTTCATATATGAAGGCTGTGTTGAGAGCACTATATGCTTACTTCGCGGACAGACCATTGAATGAAATCCCGCACATTGAGGTAACTCACTCAGAATACAGAACTGATTTATCTTAGGATTAAAGCCTACACTGGTAAAAACAACCAAAAGTGGGATTTCCATCCCTTGCTTCATATTTTTCATATATATGAACCCCATGTCTGATTTGATAGGGCATCATCTGCAGGTACCACTTCATACCATAATCGAGATCCAAATGGGAGTCACTGGCGTCCAAGAGAAGCGCTACAAGCTGATGGACTAGCACCAAGGTTGCTCCCACTTGTCTAACAGCAAACCCATCTTGGTCCAAAGCAATATTTGCAAGTGATCTAATTTATAAACATGCATATGACATTTGGTGATCCAATAAAAGACGCATATGACAGTTTGTTGACGCTACAATTGACTATGTACTTGTTTCAGCTGAACTGTTTAAATCATGTTATTGTGGATGTCTTAAAGGCCAGATCAGTTTGTAGTTTCTGACTGTTTGTGAGTCATGATGCTCAAATTTTACATTTGACCAAAAAAAATTGTCGATCGAGTCAAGTCCGTATTTAACAGGTTCGATTGCGTATTCGGAACGACGAATCCCGTTGGAACAACAGGCGAGTGAAAGAATGAATATATATTGAATTCCATTCTAGATCATCCTTCTACTTCATTTAAATCATTTTATTCAAACGAAGTGAACGCAACATAAGAGTTTGTTCTTTATGATATCTTTTTTGAGTTTATAACTCTAGTCGGATCAAGTCGAATTTATATCACAATATATGTTTTGATTATGAGTTTATTTCAAATATTGAGCAATTTTACTTTTTGTTGTATGCCTTTTATCGTATTGATTTTTATTTTATTTTATCAAATTAAAATTTTAGGTGTTTAAAGAAGTCGAATTTTTAAGTCATAAATAACACACCCTAAGTCACTACTCAAAACTAAATTACTATCCTAATCCGCTACTCGGGTAATGTGGAGCATTAGTCAATGCACAAATGTGTCACGTAAACATATGTTACATTAAATGACGTGTTATAATTTTCTTTCTAGTTGATGCAAATAATGCTGCACCCTAATAAATATCATTCAGTTGGCGGTGTTTCGGCTTTCGACTTTCAAATACTCCCGTCCTATTATATAGATTTCATTTGAAGTTTGTCACGATTTTTAAAAAAATTGTGTTATGTGAGGTAAAAGTAGGAAAGAGAATGAGTGGAAAGTGAATAGATTGAGGAGAGTGTGTAAATGTGAGTGGAAAAAATTTCCATTTAAGAAAAGAGAATTTATATTTTGAGACGTCAGAAAAATGGAACTATATAATGAGACGGAGGGAGTAGAAGGCTTTCAGCTCATAGTAACATTTTTGGAACTCAAGGCTCAAATATAATTGGATAAACAAGCGGCAGTCGTGTAATATCTCTCACCGTTTAAGTCCGTCTTCTTCTTAAATAAATTCTCGAAGGTTGAACCTGGACAGGTTTGTGCAACTCCTCATCTCATCTCGATCTCGTCTCCAGCCATGGCTATCCGACTACGAGCTTATTCCTGGCCATGTGCGCTCCTTGTTCTAGCAGCTTTTGCTACTGTTGATTCCACCAGATTGCTGCTTCCAGTTCCAGAAGATCAGTCGTCGACCAGCGGGAAGGTGTCCCTCGTGCTCTACTACGAGACTCTCTGTCCGTACTGTTCCAATTTCATAGTCAATTACTTGGATCAGCTCGTCAAAGACGATGAATTGATTCAAATCGTTGACCTTAGGCTCGTTCCTTACGGAAATGCCAAGATTAGTTCCAACGGTACCATCATTTGCCAGGTCATTCCTTCCCTAGTTTCTTTCTATCTACTTGTTGTTGCTATTCCATGGATTGCATATGTGCTGATGAATCCGTCTCTATGATCGCAGCATGGTAATTGGGAGTGCGTCCTAAATACTGTTGAAACTTGTGCCATTGATGTGTTACCCAGCCTGGTAACTTTTTTGATGTAATTTGGCTGCTAGTATTTTCAGTCTTTCAGAGTGCTCTCATTTATCTCTGAAATGGTGGTCCTTGATATGCAGAAGGAACATTTTCCTTTCATTTACTGTGTCGAGACTTTTGTGTTTGAGCACCAATACACTAAGTGGACTCAATGTTTTGATAAGCTAAGAGTCGACCCTAAGCCCATCATGGATTGCTACAACAACGGACGTGGGACTGAGGTAAAGTTACCATTTCTGCATACGTTTAGCTATGTGTTGAACATATATTGAGTAGTCTCTCGAGGTAGTAAGACAAAGCGCTATACTCTTGCTGAATTTAAGGATGTTATGTAACATGTCCAAAGATGCTTTACGAGGCATCCAACCAGGGCTAGAGTTCCGCCTAATGCTTATTTCAACCTTTTCCCCGGCAATGGAAAATCATATATATTGCATACCTTGTATGTTAAATGTCCTACGCGTTAATAGCTGAAGTTTGTGGACATTATGGAGCTGATTCAGCAAAGGAAAACTTGTGAGACCTCATTAATGTTAAAATTGCTTACTGATGAGTGATGAACATTGGTTGTCAAATGATTTTGAGCTTTTGGAATGAGAGAAACTTGTCAATACATTTGTGTGAGTTGTGTCTATATGATTTACTGTATCAGCAGGTTCGATATACCTTTTTTTACAAAAATTAGGCTGGTGATGATGGTTCAAGTGTATGTGCAGCTTGAGTTACAGTATGCTGCTGAAACTGGCTCTCTTCAGCCTCCTCATAAGTTTGTGCCTTGGGTGACTGTCAATGGGGAGCCTCTGTATGATGTAAGTTATGTACTCATACTCGTAACTCTTCGCATTGTTTACACCCCAAGAGGTTAATCGGTTTTTTTCTTACTTTTTTCTGTCTCAGGACTATGAGGACTTTGTAACATATATCTGCAAAGCTTACAAGGGCTCAAATGCGCCCAACACTTGCGCCAGTTTATCCCTCAAAAGTGCTCCCAGGACTGGAGGGAACTCCGAACTCAAAGCTTGTTCCCAAGAATTGGAAACCATCTCTGTGAAAACAGGATTGTCGACTGCATCAATGTGAAGCTAGGAGTCTCCACTCTCAACTTTGTGGTATACTTGTGAGCCCTCGGAAGTGCTCCTTTGAAGCAGATATGCATTCAGTCATAATGAGGACGTGGTTGTTTGTATAAATATACTAGAATGAATCAGTAAGCTTGTGTTGTGCACCCTAAACCCACCGCAATCAGTAAGCGCAGGGCATGTTTGCATTGTAGTCTTTTTATTTACAAAATTCTAAAGTATAGTAAAAATAAAAGTTCTTCAGATATGGCCAAGAAATTTTGGTAGGAAGACCTAGAGTCTGGACTATGATTGAGACACAAATGCAGTAGAAATGAGGACCCAAACCCAACCCAAGCATGTGCCCCTTCACATTTTGGTCTTGGTCGCCGCTGTTGCTCATCACAAGGACATGCGGAGTTGCTATTGCATAAATTATATACTCCCTCTATCCTCTTTTGTTCATTTTATTTTTATTTTTGATGTCCTCTTTTGTTCTTCCTATTTTCATTTCGGACAATTCTCTTTCTTACTTTATCTCTCACATAACACTCTCTTTCATACTTTATTCTCCACTGACTTATCTTTATATTATTTTCTCTCTTACACTATCATTATTTCTTAAATACCGTGATAACTATCAAATGTACATAACAAAGAAGGACGGAGGGAGTAGTAAATTGTGTTGTGATATCCCACATCTAATACAACCCACCTTTACAAAATTTAATTTAAAAATTTTAAATTTTTTAAAAATTGAAAAATTATAAAAAATATACATAACATATATTCTCTCTGTCCTCTTTTGTTCTTCCTATTCCTATTTTTGGTGTCGCCTTTTGTTCTTTCTATTTCCATTTAGGGCAATTCTCTTTCCTACTGTATCTCTCACATAACACTCTCTTTTATACTTTATTCTTCACTCACTTATCTTTATATTATTTTCTCTCTCACACTATCATTATTTCTTAACTACCAAATTTGCAGAACAAAAGAGGACGGGGGAGTATAACATTATTTGACAAATTTTATATTATTAAAAAGCTTTCAATTTTAAAAAATAAAATAGTTTTCAAAACATTTTCTTTCATAAAAATAAAAATTAAGATCTAATAAAATTTATATTTTTTTTCTTATATGCTATATTTTTTTTAGTTTTTTGATTTTTTTTTTAATTTTTAAAGAATATTAATGAGTTTTTTATATTAATAAATGTGATGAATCGTTAGTTTTTATTGACACGCGATATCTCAAACTTTTCCTTTAAAACCTGTTTTCCTCCGCTTTACCAAAGACGAGGCGGACGGTAGAGAGAGACGCCCTTCCACAGTTCCGCGTCCATCCATCACCCTCCGATCTCCGTTGTTCAAATCGTACGTATTTTCACGTTGATCGACGAGGCACTCACGCAGATAGTTAAAAATTTTGCGATGTCGGAAGTCGGTCACAGTTCTATGAACCATAAGCCCGTAATTGTTAGGGTTAAGCGCAAGGCGACTCACTCCAAGCTTGACGCTTTTTGTAAGCACCACAATCTAGTCTAATCTACTCTTCTTTATTATTATTATTATTATTATTATTATTATTTTCATATCTAGATTGTAACATACTTGGTTGTTGTTGTTGTTGTTGGTGCTTTAGGGCTCGAGATTAACAATAGGCCGGTCAAGAGGCCGTTGGTCGATTTTGGGAATCTCTCTGTTTCTGACCCACCTGCTGCTCAAGGTA
>JAWWMW010000718.1:267209-282372 GCA_035048345.1 Echeveria elegans
TATAATTCTCATTTAAATTAGATCAAAATGTCTTAAATACCCTCAAACATTAAATAATTATTTTCTATTATAATTAATTGGATAATCTCAGTCATTGATTAGAAGGTAAATCAGCGATGATGAACTCTTTATACTTTTTATATTTAACACACTTTATACCGGATCCCTACCCATAACTTAATATCTATTAAACAATAAAATATGATCCATCAGCCCATCACTCCATCAACACATCAATATATTGAGATTTTCAATTTTGTCCATGCACTATATCCATCAATCAATTATAAAAATATCATTAACAACAAACTAAATTTATTTTCTATATTTACAAAAGATTAGGAAAATGATGTATAATCAAACCTAAATTTTTAATTTTACCCCTCTCTCCACCATTAATCACAAATATGCCATTAAAATTAAAGATAACGGATCCGGTCCGGCCCATTAAATAAAAATAAATATTAAAAATATTAAAAATATTAAAAATTAACATTATAAATAAAAAAATTAAGCAAAAAATATTTAGCATTTTTAGGTGAATCAAATTGAGATACGAAAAAAATTTCTGTCGGGATGACGGGAGCGCAGCTAATCTATATATATAACAGAATAGGTGAACAGAAGCTCAAAATATGAACTGTCCATTTTGCCCCTATCTTTAAAATTTTTAATTTATTTTTACACAAACCACGGGTCCAGCCCGATCCTTTAAAAATTAAAAATTAACAGTTTAAATTTTAAAATTTAAAATTACACGGACCACACGGGTATTACGAGAGAAATATTAATAAGGTGATCATCGAAGCTAATTGAGTTGGAGTGTTGAAGGTTGTTCTACAGGGAATCTCGTCCGCAAATACAAGCGTGAACATGTTGGCTTTTTGTCGTCAAACTTTAGATACTCGAATTGGATAATGAATTTGGTAGTCTGTGAGGCAAATATTTGTGCAGATGCAATTGCAAGAAAGGACAAATATTTATCTCCGAATACATTTTGGCCTATCTTCAGTTGTAATTCATATACCGTTCATCAAAAGGTTCTAGTGAAATGTACTTATAAAGCTTAAAAATGTACTACTCGTTTATTAAAATAGAATCCACGATTGAAATAACACGAATTAAAAACAGGGAGGGTTACCAAAAGCATATAAAAAAGTTAATTAATTATATTTATAGTAATAAATCAGATTCTTTTATAGCTGTCGGATGATTAAATTGAAAGGACAAGATATTTTCATACTTTTTATTTGATATATACCTTTTTACCTTAATCATCACAAAAAAATAACAAAACCCCATCTCTAAAACCTTCCCTACAAACTCTCGTTGTGTAACAGAATTCTGTCGAATTGAATCAAATCAAACCCTCTCTCTTCTCTTGTCACACGCTAGATATTTGGATCTAAATTTTAATCTAATCTAATCATGTTGGTCCATCAGGATCTCATGATGGGGAAATTTATTAATACTCCATCCGTCTGTTTTTAATCTTTGTATTTGAATTGATGATACGGTAATTAAGAAATAATTTGAGTGTGAGAGTAAAAATAAGATAAAAATAAATAAGAGAAACATAAAGTAAAAAAAAAGAATGTATTGTGAGAGTAAATTAATTGTCATAAAAGGAAATAGGAAAATTTTTAAGGGATATTCAAATAGGAAAGTAGGAAGAACAAAGAGGACAAAGGGAGTAGTTGATATTTAGTGTTATATAACAATAATATTAACATTTTTAACTATGTATAGGTGCAATATGCAAATCAAAACTCTTTAAAAATTTTAGACAAAACAAAATACACGACCAAGTTATTATTAAAGGGTTGTGTTTTGTATATTGCGATATTCAATGAAGCTGATGCAGATAAGCCATTGTATCTCTGTCAAATCACTAAGAGGTACCCAACTTAAGTATTTTTATTAATCATTGATATTTAGTGATGTATACCAACAAAAATAACATTTTTAATTATGTATAGCTATAATAGCAGAGCACGTACCTTTAAACATTTTAGACAAAACAAAATAGACTAAATAGTTGTTTACAAAAAGGAAATACTCCAAATCATATAGATAATAATATAATATTAAAAGAATATTGGAGTTGTGCGTGGTACATTGCGAAACTCAATGAAGTTGATGCATATGAGTCATTATATCTCTGCTAAATAACTAACAGGTACCAGACTTTAGCATTTTTATTATTAATTATTGATTTTTAGAGTTGTCTACCAATAATAATAACATTATTAATTATGTAAATCTGCAATATGCAAAGCACCGCCCTTTAAACATTTTATACAAAACAAAATACATGACCAAGTTGTTAATAAAGGGTTGTGCGTTGTATTTTGCAATATTCAGTGAAGCTTATGCTTATGCAGATAAGTCATTGTTTATCTGCCAAATCACTAACACTTAACGACTTTAGTATTTTTATTTTTATTAATTATTGATATTAAGTGATGCATACCAACAATAATAACATTTTAATTATGTATAGCTGTAATATGCAAAACACGACCCTTTAAGCATTTTAGACAAAAACAAAATACATGATCAAGTTGTTATTAAAGGGTTGTGCGTTGTATATTGAGATATTCAATGATGCTGAAGTGCCAAAAACATATAACGTATATACAAAACAAACCAAAATTGATATGAAAAGTAAATGGACTAAGGTCGATAAAGGAGTTTCATACTACTGTTGAAAACGCCATAAACCAATACCAGAACAGAATAGAAAAGGTACAAACCACACAAGTCCTAAGCGTTATTTTTGTGTATTAGAGGAACGACGTCAAGTTTCCATCTTTCACTGACGCTGCTAATTTGTATTAGAGACACGCCGTCAAGCGTGCTCTTTTATCTTACGAAGTCACTCCTTATAATTACGGTAGTCGTCTCATTTAAATATTGCATGATAAAAGTCTGGAATCATTTGCTTCCCTGTTTCAATATATTATAAAATTTGTTTTTGTAATTTGAAGCAATATCGGTCTCGTGGGTCATTTTGATGCTTGATCCATAATTCCTTCTAAAGAATGAAGTAAATTTCATTTTGTCGTGAGCGATGAAGTGCCTCCATTAGCTCTTCTTCGGGAGGTGTATGAAGAGATATGTGCTTTGCGAAGTATGGGTTAAGAGGAAATTGTTGGGTCACTGATACTCTTTCTACTTTTTGAAAGGGTCGATAATAATATTAAGTATTATCAATTAATGAAATATTTTTGGAAGTTAATATGAGTTTTGATACAATGAACGAAATTATTATTAAGTATTAACAATAAATGGAATCAGTATCAATTATTAAAGGTAAATGGAATCAATATTAAGTATTATCAATGATATTATCATTGAATGGAATAAATATTAAGTATTTCTCTCGGTGATCAAACATCATAAATGGGTACATTTTTTGTTTGCAACCCCGAGAAACATTGTGAATTTGTAAGTTGTCCTATGTTGCGGAGTGCCTTTCAAAATAGCATGTGTAATTGACTCTTCTTTTTTATGATATTTTGCTTGAATTTTGAATTACTATCTGAGGGCAGGTTTTCAAGCTTCTTGTTGTTATTATTGTAAGAAATCAGAAAGAGCCTGTAGAGAATGCTTGTCTGTTGAGATAAGCAAGTGTTGGTTGTGGTATTGATACCTCTAATAAAATGTCATAAAAAAGAGGAGACAATTGCGCACGCTATTTTGAAAGGGCATCTGACGAAATCACAATGTTTCTCGAGGATGCAAACAAAAAATGTACCCACATATGGTGTTTGACCACTTAGAGGAATACTTAGTATTGATAATACTTAATATTGATTCCATTCATTGATAATGCTTAATATTTATTTCATTTATTGATAACAGTTAATATTGATTCCATTCATTGTATCACAACTCATCTTCTTCTCCAAAATTATTTCATTCATTGATAATACTTAACATTATTACTGACTCTGTCAAAAAGTAAGAGAATATCGGTAAGTCAACCATTTCAACTTAACCAATAATCTACAAAGCACGTATCTCTTCATACACCTCCTTAAGAAGAGCTTATACGGAGTCTCTTCATCGCTCACAACAAAATAAAACTTACTTCATTCTTTAGAAGGAATTGATGACCAAGCATCAAAATGACTTAACGAGTTCAAAATTACATAAATAATAATTATAATATATTGAAACAGAGAAGGAGAATATCCCAGACTTTTAACAGTCAATATTTACGGAGATGACTAAAGTAATTTTAAGGAGTGACGTCGTTGTTAGATAAAAGAGCGCACTTGATGGCGTGTCTCTAATACAAATTAACGGCGTCGGCGAAGGTGCCAGCTTAACATCGTTCCTTTAATACACAAAAATATCACTATGGACTTGTGTAGTGTATGCTTTTTCTATTCTGTTTTGGTATTGGACTATGACGTTTTCAACAGTAGTATGAAACTCTTTTATTGACGTTAGTCCATTTACTTTTCATATCAGGTTTGGTTTGTTTATGTATATACATTGTATGTTTTTGATGCTTCATGGCTTGCGATCCGGTTGTGATATGCAGGAATGATGAGTGATTTCTTCTCTCGTCGGCACCAATACGAGTGTGTTGTCCTATTTGGGTTGATGACATGATAATTAAAGAATAATTTGAATGTGAGAGTAAAAATAAGATAAAAGTAAATAAGATAAACATAAAGTAGGAAAGAGAGTGTATTGTGAGAGTAAATTAATTGACATAAAAGGAAATAGGAGGAACTTTAGGGATATCCAAATAGGAAAGTAGGAAGAACAAAATAGTACAAAGGGAGTAGTTGATATTTAGTGTTGTATACCAATAATATTAACATTTTTAACTATGTATAGGTGCAATATGCAAATCACGACCTTTAAACATTTTAGACAAAACAAAATACACGACCAAGTTATAATTAAAGGGTTGTGTTTTGTATATATTGCGATATTCAATGAAGCTAAGCAGAGAAGTCATTGTATCTCTGTCAAATCACTAAGAGGTACCCAACTTAAGTATTTTTTTTATTAAACATTGATATTTAGTGATGTATACCAACAATAATAACATTTTTAATTATGTATAGCTATAATACGCAAAACACATACCTTTAATCATTTTAGACAAAACCAAATAGACTAAATAGTTGTTTACTCCAAATCATATAGATAATATTAAAAGAATATTAAAAGAATCCTTAGAGTTGTGCGTTGTATATTGCGAAATTCAATGAAGTTGACGCATATGAATCATTAGATATCTGTCAAATAACTAACAGGTACCAGACTTTAGTATTTTTTTTATTAATCATTGATATTTAGAGTTGTCTACCAATAATAATAACATTATTAATTATGTATAGCTGCAATATGCAAAGCACCGCCCTTTAAAGATTTTAGACAAAACAAAATACACGACCAAGTTATTATTAAAGGGTTGTGTTTTGTATATTGCGATTTTCAATGAAGCTGATGCAGATAAGTCACTGTATCTCTATCAAATCACTAAGAGGTACCCAACTTAAGTATTTTTTATTAATCATTTATATTTAGTGATGTATACCAACAATAATAACATTTTTAATTATGTATAACTACAATATGCAAAGTTCGGACCTTTAAACATTTTAGACAAAACAAAATAAACTAAATAGTTGTTTACACAAAAAGGAAATACTCCAAATCAGATAGATAATAATATTAAAAGAATCCTTAGAGTTGTGCATTGTATATTGCGAAATTCAATGAAGTTGATGCATATAAGTCATTAGATATCTGCTAAATAACTAATAGGTACCAGACTTTAGTATTTTTTTTTATTAATCATTGATATTTAGAGTTGTCTATCAATAATAATAACATTATTAATTATGTATAGCTGCAATATGCAAAACACCATCCTTTAAACATTTTATACATGACCAAGTTGTTAATAAAGGGCTATGCGTTCTATATTGCGATATTCAGTGAAGCTTATGCTGATAAGTCATTGTATATCTGCCAAATCACTAAAGGTACCGACTTTAGTATTGTTTTTATTATTAATTATTGATATTAAGTGATGCATACCAACAATAATAACATTTTAATTATGTATAGCTGCAACACTTTAAATAGTTTAGACCAAACACAATAAATGATCAAGTTGTTATTAAAGGGTTGTGCATTGTATATATAGATATTCAATGATGCTGAAGTGCCAAAAACATAAAACGTATATACAAAACAAACCAAAATTGATATGAAAAGTAAATGGACTAAGGTCGATAAAAGAGTTTCATACTACTGTTGAAAACGCCATAATCCAATATCAAAACAGAATAGAACAGGCACAAACCACACAAGTCCATAGCGTTATTTTTGTGTATTAGAGGAACGACGTCAAGTTGACACCTTTCACTGACGCCGCTAATTTGTATTAGAGACACGCCGTCAAGCGCGCTCTTTTATCTTACGAAGTCACTCCTAAATTTTGTTAAATTAGTTTATATTAATTTTAAGATATTATTAAATAATGCATTAATTTAAGCAGCTAATTTTTTATAAAAATAAATTAGCAACCATGTTAACGCTAATTTTAATAATTATTTTTTATAAAAATATGTTAGCATCCACGTGGAAGCTAATTTTAATAATTATTTTTTATAAAAATAAATTAGTATCCACGTGGATGCTAAGTTTAATAAATATTTTTATAAAAATAAGTTTTTATAAAAATAAATTAGCGTCCACATGTTCGCTAAGTTTGATAATTATTTTTTTACCACGTGGACACTAATTAAAATATAATTTTTTATCACAATAAATTAGCGTCCACAACGTTAAATCGTGGTCGCTAAAACGGTAGTTTCTTGTAGTGATACTGGCTGCTCAAAGAAGTTGCAATCGAGGTCATCAAGGGCTTCGGTCAGAAGGACAGAAAACTGCTGAAGTTACCATGTTTGTTCCAGCTACTGCTTTAGACGCACCTGTAAAGAGTACAGCAGTTCCAGTAAAACTCAGAAGCAAAGATACTCGGGTATGCCACTACTACAAGAACTCGAGCCATATCCAGAAAAAGTGTGCGAAATTTCTGAAAAGGTGCCGAAGGAAGCCTGCAGCCTGTGAGGAGATTGAGAAGGTATCACAATCCGGAGGACACCTATAATCAGATCTGAAGCATTAGCTAAACCTCGACCTAGAGGCAGACCTCTAGTTACATAACAAGGACCAGTTCAGCGGAAGACTAGTCAATATACCCCTAAGAATTCACATCAAAATTTCTATCAAATATCAAGGATCGACCTAAGCAGACATCAACATCCACCTAAGTTTGGGAGAAGAGAAGAAAGATTTCTGCCCCAACTTAAAGGAACGTGGCTGTCAGCAAGGGGAAGTGAACTATCTATCAACAGAAAATCAACTAATTAAGATATTCACTAAGGCCCTTAGACTTGCCTTGGGTCTTTGTGTTATAAACTAAAGATCTACAGCCTGACCTTCAGATCCATCTGCAACCAGTTTCATATTCATGCAGTGGAATCTGGGGTCCAGACAAAAGTTGTCGTACTTAAGTTAAGTGTCAGCTATAGTTCAAAAATTTTATTCCCTTGTCAGTCTTGTTGTCAAAAGGGGGAGAGAGTTAAGTTTATAAGTTCTGTAGTTCTGAAAATCAAGTTATGGAATGATTTATAGCTCAGAGAAGCCTAGAGAAATGGGGAGCATTTTAATGTGTGGGGCTGCAAAAATATTTTCAAATAAAATTTCTATTTCACAGATAGTTTCCGATAAAACAATCATTAGTTAAATGATACAAAGAACTTGTACGAGTTATCCTATTTAACTTAGGTAAGCAACAATTAGTTCAAAATGTTGCAAAATGTGTCCATTCTCAGTGTATGGTTGTGTTTTGAGTCTAGTTATTAAGTAGGCGACCCACTTTAGTCCTGGATTAAACACTTTTCCACTGCATCCTGAACTGCGCTTATCCTAATAAATTGTGTACCCAAATTCGTTAGAAAAGGAGTAGATGCTACTACTACTAGTGTACTAGTACAGAGTGATGATTTTTTTCTGCTTAATTAAGTCAATGAATATCCATCTGCTTCTGTGTAACAAATCGCGACCAACGACACGTTATTATGCAGCTTGACGGTTGGTGATGGTGTTCAGCTAACTTATCCGTAGCAGGTGTTGAAGACTAGTGTATATACTCCGCTCTGCCTCTATCTTCATCAAACAAGTCAACCCAAGTGGTAGCCCAAGCCTACAAGAGTTCAAAATGTCAACACTAGTCTTGATGGTATTTCAGGACATACTTTAATCTACACTAGTCCATATCCGCCTAGCTGGTCATCGACAACTAGCTGCTTTTAATTGAACTCAGGTCACACACAAGAACCTGCAATGGCTTTCCTTACAAACACTAGAATAAACTATGTCCTCTGCATTGTGACGCAATACGAATAAAACATGCTTGGTTTGGTTTGTTGAACAGATGCACCTTAACCTTATATTATGGAACCATGCTAAACAAGCACTATCAGCTAATGAAAGCGGATGGATGGAATGGAATTCAAATATCCAAGACCAAGGAGTCCAGTGGGTGCACCAATTCCCTTTTGTGGTTGGTCTAAGTTAGTTATCATGGAGTATTATTAAACTTAATCCTTGTGCTATTCCCTTTGTTTTTCCAAAAATTAACTAACTTTGTCAGCTTACCATGCATGCATATGCATTACTATAAATACTTGTTCCAGCCTTCATACTCAGCACAAACAGCCTCAAGCTTCCATCTCTTATACATCATCCAGCAATCTCTTATACATCATCCAGCAATCTCTTCGGGACAGGAAGACGAGATGGAAGTCTACAACACTGCTGCAAAGCATTGGCATTTTGTTTACTTACTCGACTCCCTTCTTTTCATCACTTTTGCAGCTTCACTCGTTACTGCTGAAGTCCATTATCACAACTTCAATGTGAGACCATGTCTCTTCGTGTTACCCTTGTGTACTCGAGTCGAATTCAGATGACTGATTTTTTTTTTGGTATGCTTGGATGATACAGATTCAACAAACTCCAGTGAAGAGGCTGTGCAGAACACATGATACAGTCACAGTCAATGGACAGTTTCCGGGACCAACAATTGCAGTGCGCAATGGCGACACACTTGTTGTTAGAGTTGTAAACAATGCTCGTTACAATATTACCATCCACTGGTAAGTGACAAAACTTATTTTGCATGAATCATAAAAGAGCAAAGTGTGATTATTAACTGTGTAAGCAGGCACGGAATTAGGCAAATGCGTAATCCATGGGCAGATGGGCCGTCATTGATCACCCAGTGTCCAATCCGACCAGGAGGTGCCTATACTTACAGGTTCACCATAGAAAACCAGGAAGGAACCTTGTGGTGGCATGCTCACAGCAGATGGCTCAGATCAACTGTTTATGGAGCTCTTATCATTTATCCTAGACTGGGAACCACATACCCTTTTCCCGCACCAAAAGCAGAATTCCCAGTTGTTCTTGGTATAGCCGAGTTGGCATCCTCATTCTTTTTCCCAATGATAAATCTCCAAATAATTTAATCATTCAATATATGCTGAACCAAGGAGTTTCCCCATGGTAGGTGAATGGTTTGACAGAAACCCCGACAATGTCTTGAGGCTGGCACAATGGACAGGAGGAGCACCAAATGTATCCGATGCTTACACTATCAATGGCCAGCCAGGCGATCTGTATAGATGTTCTCGCAGAGGTTTAACCTTCAAAAACTACTCTGAATCACCAATAAATAACTTTAGTATAACATCTTATAACAACTCTAATTGCTACCGCAGAAACTGTAAGATTTCAAGTACAAACAGGACAGGCGGTTCTCTTACGGATAGTGAATGCCGCATCAAACCAAGAACTCTTCTTTTCTGTGGCAAACCATAGGCTAACAGTTGTAGGTGCAGATGCTGAGTACACCAAGCCTTTCACTACCAACATCATAGAGGTTGGCCCAGGACAAACCACTGATGTCCTGATGACACCTAATCAACGCCCTGGTCGATATTACATGGCCGCAAGAGCATATGCAACTGGGCAGAATGTCGCTTTTGACAACACCACCACCACTGCCATTCTTGAATACAGAAACACACCTCGCCAAAGGCAAAGCAGAGGAAGACTAACCCTACCAAGACTACCTGCTTTTAACAATTCAAACACCGTCTTTCAGTTTAACAGCCGCCACCGAAGTCTTACCAGAGGCAATGTCCCCTTGACAATTGATCACAACCTGTTTTTCACAGTGGGATTGGGGTTATTCAACTGCCCTGGCAATCCTCAGAGGTGTCAAGGCCCCAATGGAACTCGCTTTGCTGCCAGTATGAACAATGTTTCAGGTGTACTTCCATCTAGAAACTCCATCCTGCAAGCCTGGGTTCAAGGGCAACTCGGAATCTTCAATACCACATTCCCTCCTGTCCCACCAGTCCAGTTCAATTATACCGGTAATGTACCGAGACAACTGTGGCAGCCCAAGCAAGGGACAGAGGTCTACACATTGAAATATGGCTCAAATGTACAAATAGTGTTACAGGACACAGCTATTGTCACCACTGAAGATCACCCCATGCATCTGCATGGTTACCATTTTTATGTTCTGGCGCAAGGGGTTGGTAACTTCAATGCAGCACAAGATACTTCCAAATTCAATCTTATAGATCCTCCATACAGAAACACTGTTGGGGTGCCTCCAGGAGGTTGGGTAGTTATTCGGTTCAAGGCAGATAACCCAGGTAAAATACACAAAATGTCTATAGTTGAGCTTCTCTGATCTGCTCAAAAACAAATATGCTTACCCAATCTTCAATACTTCATACAGGAGCTTGGTTGATGCACTGTCACCTGGACGTTCACCTAACCTGGGGTTTAGCAATGACATTCCTTGTGGAAAATGGCGTTGGGGAACTGCAGTCCATGTTGCCTCCGCCATCAGATCTGCCTCAGTGCTAGAAAAGAAGACCATAAGAAAGAAAAATATCACACTCATATCACAAATTGTGATCAGTGCCAATGTGCCATAGGACAAACATCCTCTGCTACAAGGTTTTCTCGTTTCACACGTGGTTCATTTTTCTTGTTTGAATTTCCTATATAATAAATTTGTTTGATTTACTATTGGAACTCTAGATCTTAAAGAGCTATACAAGGCAAGATCTAGCATATCCTATACAGGAGTGCTTTGTAATTTAGAATTCCATACCTATTTGTAATTTCAATTTTTCAAACAATATTATATTACATTATTGGTTTGCATTTACTCTTAGTGAATATCCGATCTTTATAAATCAAAGACACAAGCCATTCACACATCAAAGATACAGGAACTAAACAAAACAAAAATGCTTCCTTGGATTGACAAGTTGCTCAAGCACGATGATTTAAGGTCAAAGCAAACCCTTCATGAGAAAAATATTAAGAAAGCATATCTTGTACCTCACTTATCAGGCAACGAACTTTAAACAACGAGTATCATTATGAATGTTTTGGCAACGACATGAACAAAAGCGCATCCCACACCTAACACAAGTGTAACCGGCTGCAAATCCGCATACTGTACAAAAATGGCGGCCAGAGGTGGAGCTATGAAGTCCAACTGCAGTCCTCAGATAAGAGGGAACATGAGGAGGTAATGATTCGAGATTTGCCTATTTACAAAGAAATCTGTAAGAGTTGCAGAACTAACTTGATTCAAAACTAGTAAATCCGAAACAAAACAGTACAAAATCACCTCGTGTAGAATCTCAAGGAAAGTCTTTGGAGCCTTTCTGGAATTTTCAAGTGCTTTTATATGCCGAGTTTTGCGTTTTGTAACCTTCCGTTGCTTATTCTGCCCATTAACTGTGGTTAGAATTTATAAAACATTAACTGATAACATCTCCCGTATCCAAATAATTAAGTCACTTAAAAAGTTTACAGAAATAAGAGGATGAAGCGGATTGGAGGTACCTAGATCATCGTCATCGTCAAAAGAAGCTTCATCATCATCATTGACCTCAACCGTCTCCAACCCAGCATTGTCATTTTCAAGAGCCTCAAGGCGTGCAATGACAGCCTGTATAGCATCGTATTGTTTTTCTTAATGATGTGAGTTGACACAGAAGTAAATAAGTATAATGCAGAATCAAATGAAGTGAATTTACAAATGCTTGACCCGAGCTCGATCATCACTGCTTTGAAGAGCAGCAGTCATCTTGGATGCAACCATACGGGTCCTGCTTGACATTCTTCGGGAACCATTTTCCTCCATTCTGCAAAAGAAAACAAAATAAAAATAAAAAGATAAAGAAATGGTTATCATTGATTTCAAGTCGAGGGAAGCCACACAACCCTAACAGTATCAGATTGGTGTGACAACATTGCGGTTGCTTTACTTTACAGCCAGCCCCAAGATCACTTACCGCGACGCGGATACGAGCTCCTGACTCTGCTGCGGAAGATGAGAGGGATTTTGCTTAAATTTCAGGATTAGGGTTTGGTTTAAGTGAAGAAGATGATGACGTCGACACATATGCAGAAAAGAAAGGGTGTGAAAAAGGGATTTTTGCTTGAATTTCTAATATATTTCTCTTCAAGGTTAGGTCTGTTCTTTTGATATGGACCGAAATTGAACTTAACTGAAAATTTAAAAATAATTAATTAATTACATTTGCATATTATTTTTAATTTAAAAATCCAAATATAGCTAAAATTTTCATTATGGAATCGAAAAATGCATCATTTTTCGAACATGTATTTCCTTACAAAGAGAGGGTTTCTTCTGAACGAGAATCGCCTCTAGAGTTTGCGGAAGTACCTCAAAATCGAGTAGATGAAACTGATAATGAGTTAGACTCAGAAGAGTCAAGATATAGTAAGCGTATAAGAATGGAGAAATCTTTTGGTCTTGATTTCTTGACTTATTTGCTGCTTGAAGCTGAGCCTCAAACTTATAGAAAAGCTGTGAGCTCAGAAGAGAGCCATATGTGGAAAGAGGCTATACGTAGTGAACTAAACTCCATTATGAATAATCATACATGGGAGTTGGACCTTCCTCCTGGAAATAAACCTCATAGCTCAAAATGGGTCTTTTCTCGGAAAATGAAAGTTGATGGGACTATAGACAAGTACAAGGCTAGATTTGTTGTCAAAGAGTACAGACAAAAGGAAGGTATAGACTACTTTGACACATTCTCCGATGACGAGAATCACTTCCATCAGAATGATAATTGCCATTGCAGCGTTGCGCAATGTGAAAATTCATCAAATGGATGTGAAAACAACATTTCTCAATGGAGAATTGGAGGAAAAATTTATATGGAACAACCTGAGGGTTGCATTGTGCTAGGCAAAGAGAAGAAAGTTTGTGACATGTCAAATCTCTTAACGGACTAAAACAAGCGTCAAAACAGTGACATGAAAATTTTGATAATGTTATGTCGTCAAATGATTTCAAAATCAATGAATGTGACAAATGTGTATACATAAAAAACACTGATCAGGGTTATGTGATTCTGTGTTTATACATGATGACATGCTTATTGTCGGAAGCAACAATAACATGGTCATGTCCACAAAATCAATGTTAAACTCAAGGTTTGATATGAAGGATTTGGGACAGGCCGACGTGATTTTAGGAATTAAAATTATGCGTACGGCAGAAGGGTTCAAATTGACCCAGTCACATTACATTGATAAAATTCTAGACAAGTTTGGTAAGGATAGTTCTGACATATCCAAAAGTCCAACTGACATTGGACAACGTTTGGCTAAGAATAGAGGTGAAAGCGTGAATCAAAAGGATTACGCTAGAGTGATAGGTAGTCTGATGTATCTGATGAATTGTACGAGACCAGACATTGCCTACTCAATAAGCAGACTTGCAAGGTACACGAGTAATCCAGGACGAGAACACTGGAAGGCAATCGTAAAAGTGATAAACTACTTACGATTCACACGTGAATACAGTTTGAATTATACGAGATACCCAACAGTCATTGAAGGGTACAGTGACGCAAGCTGGATCCCGGATATACAAGATTCAACGACCGCCAGTGGTTATGTGTTTATCTTGGCAGGAGCTGTCGTGTCGTGGAAATCTTCAAAACAGAACCTTATAACTAGATCCACGATGGAGGCTGAGTTCGTAGCGCTTGATAAATGCGGCGAAGAAACTGAGTGATCGAGAAACTTTGTAGAAGATATTCCGAACTGGACAAAGCCTGTGCCACCTATTAGCATTAGGAAAAGCTGAAAATGTGTTATACAATGGTAAGTCTCGGCATATGCGAAGACGACATAATACTATTAGACACTTGTTATCTACCGGAGTCATAAGTAGTGACTATGTAAGATCCAAAGAAAACATTGCGGATCCGCTAACCAAAGGGTTAAATAAGAACCGGGTAGAGAAACTGACACAAGGGATGGGTTTAAAGCCCTAGGTGAACGATAGTCGAATCAAAGGAAAATCCAACCATGATGACTGGAGATCCCAGGAACTTGGTTCAATGGGACAACCTAATTGCTGAGACTGGGATAAGTCAATGTGGGGGGTTTTCACCCTGAATGACATGTCACTGTGAGGTCTCACCCTCAGCTCATTCCTTATTAAACAGTGACTCCCGAACGAGGATAAACTTAAAGCTTTTAATGATTCTGTGAGTTCAGATGTGTGGAGTTCTGAATGGGTAATTTCGGGATTACCTTAATAGTGAATCACCTATGTGAGAGAAAAGTGTGGTGACATGTCGTAAAGTGGTGTCACGATTGCGTCAAACAAACTTTATAATTACTAGGGTGACCTAGTGTTGAACCCAAGGGAATGATATAAACGCAGTAAATTACATTATTTAAACACAAAATAGTTCTAACAATTCAGGGGGTTTTATAAAAACTTTGGTTTTTAATGACGAATGTTGTTTGTAATAATCAATTAAAAAATAGATGACTGAGGAATAATTTTACCAAGAATACTCATGAACTAGGATGAATGATTTATGGTAATAAAGTAGAACATTTTCTGATAAGTTCTGATTTAATGTAGGTCTAGACATGCGACTACGTAATAACTCTCACTGGTATGCATGTTGAATTACACGTAGAAACAATATATATGACATTAGCAACTCTCACTGGTATGCAT
>JAWWMW010000718.1:287670-301050 GCA_035048345.1 Echeveria elegans
TGAATTGGATTTGTTTTCTTTTCAATTCACATGACATGTCATTCCGACTACTTAAATTGGAATTGAATCCCAGTTTTGAGTAATTGAAACAGCTAATTGAATGGGGAAGACATGAGTGTAATTGAATGGGATCACCACATAAGGTTGCAGTCTTTCAATGGAGTGCAATCAGGCCCTGCGACGGTACCATACAGTATCCACTTTGTGCTTTCTGTTAATTTTCTGTGTTTGAATTTAATTTTGTCATGTTTCGCACCGCATCCCGTCGTCCCGACGGGTTTGACACTAGTGCCTATATAGTTACAGCTGTTAAATACTCCAAGTCCATGTTACACGCAGGCATTTCAGGTCTGAAACAATATGTAGGCTTCTTTTTGGATTCAGAAGCAACTCTACAGATGATACAGTGTTGTAGATCAGTAAGAAGAATAGAAAGTAGGCTATACAGATAGAAACCGACCGTCACATTCATATGAAGTAATTGTATGCAATACCTTTGATTAATTCATATATACTCTACAGCTTCGAGCTCTGCATGCACATCATGCTCCCCCCTCAGTATTCTAGCCTTGCCATCTAGGATTTCAAGAACCTGATCAACCCGAGCATATTATGTGAAATTCAGGATTTAAGGCATATGGAAGTCAGGTTAAAGAGATCTGCTAGGTTGCTACCGAATTGAAATGTACCTCTGGTCTTGAGTTTAGCACTCCACTTGACATACCTACATCAATCCGCCATATGCTGCAGTTGTATTTGCTGAAAAGAAAGGATTCTAAATTAGATATCAACTTTCATATGCAGCAAAACCCATGCAAAAACTAGGATACGAACAACATTAAAAATACCAATTGACTCCAGACATTTGAGGAGTATGACCCACTACCATTCCCTTAGCACCTACTGCTTGCAATGTTTGTTCCAGAATTGAATGTATCTGATATAACAAAAAACGAATCAGTCTCCTATCGTGAAGAAAGAGCTACTGTGAATGTTATGTCATTAAACCAGGTGATCCATATGAGCGCACAAAAAATTAGATACATTCAATTCTGGAACAGATGTTTAAAAGGGCCTTACCTGCTCAATCTGATGATCTTCTAAGTCAGCAGTATCTCTAGAGTACAGACGGCTCCAGACGACACTATCATAGCCCCTGGTTGCAATGAAAGGGAATGAAGGACTACTTTCACTCTCGGTGAGGCCTCTCATCCATTGAGCTACTTCCTCATTCATCCTCTCTATGCCATATGCAACTGCAGCAGAGAACAGCTTTATCATGCAGTTGAAACAAAAGCGACACAGATGAAATGCTGCTCCATTCCACTGTGAAAAATTGACTTACCATGATGAGGAAGAAGGCCACCGTGACAAAAAATCCAATCATTGATTTTAAGGACAACAGGATTCTGTGCCAATTCACAAGCTAAAGGACCACCTGGCCTCAGAAGGATTGACCTTGCTATTGCCCCCTTTTGCCTCTGCCCTAGTGTTCAATAAGATCGCCCATAAGTAATGAGAATCAAAAAGTAACCACCATATTGTAGAGATGAGGCTAACAAGAATATTTTATCACAAGAAAGTGTGACGAGGTTCCACTTTGAATAAATCTACTGAACTGCCGATGACAGCATTTGGAATAGCTTCATAGAGTACCTTCAATAAGTTCCAGGAACCCCAGTTGAGTTGGGATATGTTCCTTTCTTCCCTGTACGAGTCCCGCACAGAATGCCAACTAAGAAAAGCCTCATCCCAATCATTATTACAGTCTACCAAATACTCGAAGAAAGCTGCACACTCATCAAAAGCTCCAGAGTCGACATATCTGAAATCCCCTTCTACGTTCATGGTCTCATGGTTTCCATTAACCTACAACATAGTAAAATATCTTCCATGTTATTCGAAGATTAAAAACAAAAAACAAACTGACAACAAGTGCAAAGGCTCATATAGAAGAAACACAAAGAATTCAGTAGTAGCCTTGGAGATCACAAGTCTGATCATGAGCCTTCAAGAACGGACTTATAGTGTATCACAATCAACACTTGACACACGCACTAGCAAAATCAAAATGTAGCAAAATACCTGAAACACTGCACCACCAGAAGCCTTTGCTTGTACCTCCAACGAGTGCAATAAGGATAGGATAGCCAACTCATCCTCTCCGCGGTCTAGGATATCCCCAAGCTGAATCAACACCTATTTAACAAAAAAGAAATACGATCTAATTTGTTTCAATCTCAACTGGAAAAAGCTGATGGATGTATGGATAATTAATGGAGAAGAAAGACATACAGTTTCTCCACCGGTCCATAAGTCATCCCCATCTGAACTCAATACACCAGCAATTTGCAAGGCATACCTAGCTTGGGATATATCTCCATGAATATCTCCAACTGCAAGATATTAACAATAAATTTTTCGATGAGCCGATACTTTTGAGTCATCTTAATAGTTTTTATGTCATTTCAGGCTCAAATTGTCTTATTGATCGCAAAAGGATCATGAATGGAAAGCGCGGGAAAAAGCTAAAAGAATAGCGGAAAATCTGGTTCAAGTCGCGACATTCGCTACACCTATCGAACACGCTGGCGTCGCGACCTCCAACAACTCAGAAGTGCAAAGCCAGTCCACGGAGCTCGCGACAGTCGCAACACACAAAGAGAGAGCTGCCAACACGACCTCACCTGCACCAGAGTGAAGAATCTATCCATCCAACGCGACACTCAGTTGTGGCCCAGGACTATAAAATGCGCTTTCCAAGAGAGAGAAAGGGAATTCTTCTTGTTGAGCAAGTTTTAAAAAGATTGAGAGTGAAGAAAAGATTCAACACTCCCTCTTTTCTTTTTCAAGGTTGTTCTTCTTCTACTATCTAGTTAGATTTAGCTACTCCATCTTGTAAGGAACCTTTGGATAGCATATTTGTGAATGTTTGTAATGTTTATCAAGTTTGATTCTCTCTTCATGGCTTGTGAGTAGTCTCCTTATTCCAACGTCTACATGCCCTTGGATAGAGGTGTCAAAAGTGCCCATTGCCCAATAGTAGCCCGTTATCCGCCCATTAAAAAAGAGCTCATTATCCGCTCATTAGCTTAATGGGATAAATGATCCCAATGCCCGTTAAGCCCGTTGTCTATTAAGAATCCGTCCATTAACCGTCCAATAGTGTTAATGAGCTAATTGTGCCCGTTAAGCTTAATGGGCTAATCCAATCCCAAGGTGTGTCCGATAATTCATCGCATATTATAATCTTTCCTTTAACAAGTTCAGGTTTGATAAATGCGTTATCGCACATGCTAACTTTGTCAGGATCAGTGGCGTTAGTAACTTCTTGTATTCTAACTAGCGGATACATGGTTTTCGCGGAGTCTTCCTTAGTGTTCAGGAAACCTCCCTGTAGAATAACAAACATATATATATACATACACATATGAAGATGAAGCAAGTGTTTACTGGAAAAAAAAATAGAGCGAAGAGAGTACTCAATTGCGTACCTCAAGGCGCTTTCCGTCTCCTAATTTGATGTAAGTGACATAATCAGTTACAGAACCTGCACTATTAGCAACAGTAACGGCCCATGGAAAGGTGTTAGAAGCAGTGTATGATTCCATGGTATTATTATTTCCAGCGGCGTATGAAACTAGCACTCCAAGTATGGTGGCTTCCAAGCTCACATATGCTTCCCCGCTATTCTGTAACTGGAGTCCTCCGTTGATTCCATTAGATAATGATATAATATCAATCCCATCATTCAGTGCATCATACATAGCTGCTCTATTGCCTATACACCCAAGCTCCGTCCCCCAACACACTTTGTAAACAGCTATCCGAGCTCTTGGTACTGCACCTCGTGCAGTGCCTAGCCCTACTCCTTGTACGCTTACGTTTCTGACCGGTACCCCTGCAATTGTGGCAGCACAAAACGTGCCATGTCCTTGCATGTCTCTTGTTGTCTTAACCGTATGTTTTTCAATTTCCCATTCGCCCGTTGCCCAATTGCCCGTTGCCCGATAGTGCCCGTCCATTAATAGCCCATTAGTGTTAATAGGCTAAATGGGATTTTTGCCCATTTGCCCGTTGCCCGATAGTGCCCGTCCATTAATAGCCCGTTATCCGCCCGTTTGACACCTCTACCCTTGGATACGCGAGTAGCTTGATGACTTAGTTTTGTAAAGTTTATTAATTTGGGTGCTGTCTGCATTGTCTAAAGCTTATCTTATTTTGCACTTTTAGTGTTTGATAAAATATCGACTAGTTACCTTCTTTTTGGTTGACATGTTGAAAGATTGAAACCTAACGATAGTATGCACCCTTTTGATTAAGATTACATGAAAATGAGCATAAAGATTAGCCTGGATAGTTAGGACACTAAATCAAATTTGTTATCTCGATTCGATTTGGCGATAACATGCCATAGGTAGGTCAATATGTCGAAAGATTGAAACTTATAATTTCACTTACCCTAACTTACCCAAAGACCTAAGTACATACGAACTTTGAATTCGGCTTGGGATGAGTTAGTTAATCATATAATTTTAGTATCGATCATCAAGTTATGAGTGTGTTCAAGAGTCTAGACTTTGAAATTAGCTCTTCTATTAGAAGAAACAACCTTTAGATAAATTGCTTATAATTCTAGGAGTACTCAAACCCACCAAAACAATCACTATTAGATTCGATAAGCTCGTTCTAAGTATCAAAACTAGTGAACGACACGATTTTATCGATTTATAAATTGTTTTTGATCATCTAGACAATTCACTTCATAGACTTGAATTAAGATCAAATTTAAAATGTTGTAAATAAGTAGAAGAGAAAGAAGAAAAAAAAATCAAAGAAAAGGAAGCTACCTGCAACGATGCGGCGAGAGGGAGCATAGACGTGAGTGGGTGGAGTGCCGGAGACGAGAATAGGTGGTTTAAGCTGCTTGATGTTCTTAATCGGCAAAGGAAGGAAGGTGGAAGGTGGGGTAGTATCGAGGGCTGCGGACGTGCGAGAGAGAGGCAGCAAATTAACAGCAGCGATCGAACAAGTCATTCTCTACACGGCTCTACTCCAACAGCCGCAACAACTAGAAGCAAAGCGAAGCAGCGCAAGTGGAGTAGAGGAAGGGGGAGGAGTGGATTTTGTGTTGTCGAACGAAGGATTCGGCTCAGCCACATAAACCCAAATATTCGAATCAAACCTCTCCTCTACTTGCAAATTATTCGTTCCCTATCGCATTTCCCTTAACCTCGGCCTCACCTTGTTCTATATCAGTATTTTGGGCTGGGCCTCTCTTAAAAGCCCGTTCGTACAAGCAGCAATTTTGTCTCGTAGTCTGAGAGTAAGGCTCCCTCCACCCGGTTTTTATAGGAATCTGGTGCAGCTAGTAAGGTGGCTATGACATTTAAATTCCATTTTTATTATCTCATTTCAATGGCTGATGTCTCTAAATGTTCTTTCGTTTTTTAAATATAATATTTTATCTCATATTTACAGCTGATCTCCAATTTATTTATTTGTTTATTATTTTTTTACTCTTATTTTACATAAATTTATTTTTTTAAAATCGTGTCAAACCTCAAATGAAAAGATCAATATAGAAGAGATGGAGTATGTTCATTTCTTTGATTCCATATGTTCAAAGCATGATACAACACTTTTTCATAAATAAATAAAAAGCATAGTAGAGTGTGCAACCTTCTCCTTATACTTTTTTTTAAAGTGTTCGAATATACGGTGAACATTCAAAAAAAGGCAGAATGTTCTAGTCAATAGGAAATTTATTTTTATATTTTATTATATAAAAATTGTGACGTATGCAGATATTTCTTCTTCTATTGTATGTTAGAATTAATGCACGAAAGAGCGTAACGTTAACGATTCGAACGAAGCAGCGTTAAAACAATCTCACAATCAGAAATGGCTCGAGGTAAGTCCCGAGAATTGTGAATCTACTGCGTAACGTCTGCATTTATACTATTAGTGTTTCAATTATCGACATTGGTTATCGGACTATTCCAATGAAAACATCATTGGAAGAGTGCTCAATCAAATTTTAGGGTAAAAAATTTCATAAAGAAGTCATGACCTTGAATCTTATTGTTAAGCGAAGAAGATTGCAATAATAATTAGAGAATGTATTAAAAAAATGTGAATTTGGCCGGAAAAAATGAGCCTTCTGGTATCTATTCGAACCTAATAGAGGAGTAAATTTTATGTATCCCTAGATATCCATTTAACTCTTTCATATTCGACCCTGTCTTCTGGTTATTTAATGCGTTTTTTTCAACAAGGTATATACACTGTAAGTCACATCATGTATGCTATACAGCCCAACCAAATCTTTCTTTATTTCTTTTTAAATTTACATTATGCCTCATAGTCTCAAATCTTATTTTCAAATTCTCCATTTAACTCATCAACTGAATGATATATATCATGGTTTAGGTTTCCTACAGACACTGGGTTACTCTTTGTGAACATTCAGATTTGTTGGAGATAACTAAGTACACATGTACGAGTGAAATACACACTTAATTATAGTATGTGTGCATTTTAGGAGGGTCTCAAATCAATCGATATATCATTATCATTATTATAGTTTTAGGATTATTACTATACCATTTAATTTCAGTGTTTATGTGCACAAGCTAAAATGGTGCTGATAACTATAATGGATATCTTTGTCCTAGCTTTAAGAGCTTTTGGTTGTATTTATCTTTATCAAGGCTGTGTAGCATTGTATGGTGCAGTAGCACATCTTCACTCTTCCGGCCCTGCTTGGAAAGTGTGTATATGATTTTGTGAGTTCATTGCATCACATGGATCATCTAATCAATTGGAGTTGAAGAAACTAGGGATCTTAATGTTGTTCAAAATTCCAAAAATTCATATTTCTTTGATGATTTGCGCATACGTGTGTCAATGAAATGCGCGATTTTGTATTGATCTTTACTTTATTTTCCATTAACCTACAACTTAGTTGAATTTCTTCTTCGAGTAGCATCAGCAGCAAGTTACCCAAGTCCTCAAACAGTTGTGGAACAGCCAAAGTTGTTGTTTTCCGAGAAGGAAATGAAGGAGGTCTCAAACATTGTAAAAGTCGAAGAAGACCTTGCTGAGGTTCGTTGTGGCTGCACTAGCAAGATGCATGGTGACTTTCCTGGTATCCTGACAATTCACAGAGATGGAGACCTTAGCATCAATTGTCAGTGCATTCCTGATTGTTATATAGGTGCGTTTATTCTCCTCTCCTGCATTTCACAACAAGTTTTAACCATGATTTGTTTCCATATAAATTTTCACACTCGACTCATGGTAGAAAATGCAACACCGGGGGAATTTATCAGCCACGCGAAGACGAAACTAAGTCCCAGCCAGTGGCCAAAATGCATATGGGTGCATAATGCTCAAGGATTCAAAACTAATATACAAAAAACCCCTTTGCTCAGATACTTCAAAAATGCTGATAACGTAACGGATAGAAGTCGTCATCAGAAATTTAAATTCCACGGGGATGAGTATCTGAAGTGCTCGCAATGTGGCTTAGAAAGAAGATTTCGTGTAAACGACAAGAAGGATTGCAGAGCTTACCATGATGCCATTCTGATGGGCAGTGCTTGGACTTGCTCTATGCACCCTAGCAAGTGAGTTTCATTACATGCTGTAATGCGGAGAAACCATTTTTCTGTTGTGACATATGAATATAACATTTATGCTGCTTTCTTGCTGGTATTTTCAGGATAAATTGCAATTCCGGTGGGAGGCCTAAGAGGATGCTTTTCAGGGGGTGCCCTAGCAACGCATCTTGCAAAGGCTGCATTCAATGCGTCTGCTTGGGCTGTGCCAACTGCCGATTTTCAGACTGTGACTGCCGTGAGTGTGAGGACTTCACCAACAACGTAAGAGCACAGAACAACGCCAGCTGAATGCATAAGGGAAACTCTTGGCTGAAGAACGAAGATATGGGAAATTTCTATAGTTTTCACTGGACAGCACTTTCACAGTTTCTTCTCGTTTTTTTCTTCTAAGAATAACAATACATTTTTTTCGGAAAGCGAAATGACAATCAAAATAAGCTAAGAAAAAAAAGGTGTAACTATCCATACATACAGCCTAAAGAAATCCTGCAACTACACAACAAGGTATGGATGCGCTACAAATAGACTAGCTATCTACGAGAGAAGTGGCGACTCAGCGTCATCCGATGAGGGCACAGCAGGGTTATGAGGTTTTAACATACAAGCACAGCACAAAGATATCACCTGTTGGGATCACAAATATATGTATTCTTTAGTGAAACATTGTATGTATGTCAAGAAAGATCTTTGTTGAAGGACTAACCAGACTTAAAGATGCGCAAAGAATGCTGAAACCCTTACATCCAAAAGGAGCATCATCGGACAGGAACCACGCTGAATAAAAACAGAGATCATACGGATATTTATGGAAGAGAATGTTCAGCTCTTAAAAAAAACTGCTTGCTAACTCACACGTCAAAGGACTCATCGCAAGTGGGGATAATAAACTTGCAACTGATTGCAGCCCAGCAACAAATCCTTGCGATGTCCCCTGTAGGAATGTAACGACAATGGATGGGTAAACTTATAAAAAAGAAAGAAGAAGAAGAAGTGAATTCTTAGTCAATGATTTCATGCAATATGTGGGTTGAGTCTCAATCATACTAGAGGGAGTAGATTAGGCACTCGTCATTTGAAATGGAACTATTATGAGCCCTTGCTTTGATTCAAGGAAATAATCTATACTGACCTGATCAACTGAGCTTGAAGCTTTTGATATTATAGCGAAGGTCTGTGACATTATTGTAAACAAAAATGGATGTTGTCACTCTAAGGAGCAGATAAGTGGTTTACTGCAAAAAGTTGAGATACTATGAGCGGCAGACTGAGAAAGAGTGCTTACTGAGGGTTTTACGAGAACATAAATCACTCCAAATGAAGCACTCAGATAGGGTACCTGAATGTAATGAAAGAGCTTTCAAACCAATACCTTTTCAACTATGTTGATTGAACAGTTAACTACCGAGGAGCAAAGGCAGTCAACTGCACAACAGATTATGAAATCTTCAACAGGTGAAGCAAAAGGCATCTCCGCATCAAAATTTCAAGAATCAATGAATGGATTTTAAAGTTGGAAAAGGCTAATGATGAACTGAAACAGAGTATTCAGTCAATTTAAGTGTTCATACCCAAGAAGCCCAAGCCACACCATTAAGCACTGCCTGTAATTACAAATGGAAAAGTCATTTGGTGGATCATCTGTTTTATGAAACTTAATGATGAATCTATCAAGGAATAAGGATAGGAACTTACATATGCGATTGATCCAAGTAAAGCTGCACATAGAACCAATTTTTCTCCCACCAAAGGATTCACTAAAGAAAGCACCACCAACTGCATGAAAAAGATTGGAACCAGATGTTCTAGTGAAATGTGTATTCCCAATTAAAAACCTGCTTGAAGTGAGCATTACGCAACCCAGATAAACATACATATGTAGTACTTAATAACAAGTTCTAATTGTGCTTCAAAAAACGTTTTGGTACGATGAAACCAATGTGTACCTGAGATACAATGGATCCAAGCCCAACCATCATCAGAATTTCTGAAAACTGATTTTTGTTAAAGCCAAAGACCGCCTTCAGATAATACTGCACATATACAATAAGATTACTCCATAGAAAAGAAATTGAATCAACCTCACATTTCGCAATTTATATTACTCATGTGTGCTTGACTATGTGTTTTGTCAGTACTTTTCATGAAATTACATTTCAAGTCTACACGTTAATGATTCTGTTACCATGCACAAGTCAAAGCTGCTGTCGGTAGATATTTCATTACATATTGATAAGTAGATTCATGCATCAAGAAACAACAAACTAACCAATAAGACTGACGAAATGCCAGACATGCCCAACTCATAGAAAAAGGACACCAGCGATATGCCTCTCAATGTATGACTGAAACAAAACAAAAAATGAAACAAATTTGAAAGCATGTTGCAAAACCTTCACCACGTTATATCTGAAGTTCAACAGGCATACCTACTGAATACCATGTTAGCAGCATATCTCATCGATTTATATCGCCCCACTACAGCATTAGCTACCACATCCATAAATGGAGAACTCTCATTGCCCCTTGGAAATAAAATTACTGTCTCAGCCAGGTAGAAATGGATGTAAACAGGACAAAAGATCAACAAAGCAATTGAAACCTGAGACAAAGAACACTTACAGATTACTTTATAAATGATATCCAAGTTAATGGCAAAGTGATATTTCATACACACCTCAAAAATGTATCTCTCTGGGAGAAAACGCGCCAGAAAATTTCCCATGACATGGGAAGCTGAAAAGAGGCCCATTATCCAGCCAAAAACCCCTGCCCTCTTATTCACTTCCACAACATCCGCCTGCAAATTCAATAAATAATGTAATTGCAAGATACAGTATATTCAATTTATTATCAAAAGCACAGTAGATTACTCACAGCGTAAGCAACCGCAATGCAGAAAATACTGCCTTGACTTATTATGTATGACAGTGTGCGAAGAACATAATAGGCATACACAAATCCCTTCGACTGATTGATCACAAGTAAAGCTGTAACAATCATATGACAAGAAGAACATCAGTCTCCTTGAAAATTGATATCTAAGCCAGTCTTGGAATATTTAGTATGAATGAGGATCACTACAAGATGAAACACAGCATAAATGCCAAGGAGAGAAAGCTGCTTCAAGAAAATGCAGTTTCACGGTTTCAGAAAAGTACTCATTAATTCGATCAATAAGGCAAAAACTACCAGTTTTCAATTCAGGATCGAGCAGAAACCTGCAGTAGCTATGGAAGGGTACACTGAAATATTAAGGAACCTTGGAGCAATCTTAGCTTCAGAAATAGAGTAGCGTACCGAAAGGGATTATAGTTGTAGACAATGTCAGGAGGAGCAGTGGTTTTCTCCCATGCTCATCGGCCATCTGTCCTAAGATAGGAAGAACAACCATTTTAAACACTCCAACAACCTGCACGAGAAAATACAGTGATCAGTAACTTATGCGGTTCAACAGAACCATATCTCATTTTTTTATAAAAAAAAAAAAGTATTCACAGTCTTACGTTCCCATTTTGCTCATCAACTTATGGCGTATAAAACATAGTCTTCACCATCAGATGATGAAGATGGCGATAAGTTTGTAGGAAGAGACTATTGTACGACGATAGCAACTTGAAAAAGGAAAATCAATGATAGTTAAGCTTAAGCCTGACAGCGGCCAAACATGCCTATTGAGTTTTATTTCAATATTCGGGGAGCTCAGTATTATATAACGGAAGTATGTTGATTGATGCCACTAAAGAACCTGTATACATGTATAAGCCATAATCGACATAAAACAACGATCGTAGTGATAAGTGGTAACGAGATGCGTTAATAAAATATTTGGAAGTGAGATCTGCTGGGAAGATAATAAAAAGCAATCTATCTATTTCTGGCAATCAACAAAGCAGCCGCAACTTTCAATTAAAAATCATAAGCTGGTGATGAATCATAGAAGAAGAAAAAAAAAAGAGAGAGGAAATGATGATTACGGTTTGCTGAATTCCAGTGATGTAAATAGCTTGAGAGCAAGTTGAGGAAGCAGCAGGACAAAGAGCTCTGGTGGTGACATCAACCAACACAGAGACGGTCATTTCCTCGGCGATCCAATGAACGCAAAGTGGGAAGAGCAGATGGATCAAAGGCCTCAAATCTCTGTAACTGCTGTTACTACTTCCTCCTCCGGCCATAGACGATGACTACGGAAGGAATAGTCGGAAGTTGAATTTGAGTCTTGAGAGACATGAGAAATGGGAAAGCGACGGGGTTTGGTTGGTTGGGTTGGATTAGGTTTTAAATAGGAAGAGATGGTGGGGCCAGGCGAGAGCGGAAACAGTGGGCGGGAAAGAGAATGTGTGGGCGTATATTTGATAAATTTTTCTTTTTTCAAATACATTACCATAAGATTTGATAAGTTTATGCCAAAATATTAACTTAACTGTGATTTGTAAATCGAATTCGTGTTAACGTGAAAAATGTAAGAATCATTACAATTATAATTATTGGTCTAGGTTATGATAAATGGAATCGGATCTGGTGCATCCAGATCATTAGGTATACGAAAACTTCTCTCCTCAATTCGGATGTCCTCTAATCTAAATCTGAATTCGATATAAATTAGAGAATGATAGCTCTTTGAATCGGCTACAATTTTCTAGTTTACGTCGAATTCAGATTCTGAATCGAAGTCATCCGAAAACATGAGAGAATTTTCCTTACACCTATTGACTGCACCGAACAAACAAATAGACATTTTTTGCTTATGGGGCTTGTTGGGAACACATAATATGTCCACTGAAAAACATTCTATATATCGTTAAAAAAATGATTTAAAGAGCTACAACTCTCTAGTTTACGTCGAATTCGAATTTTGAGTCGAAGACATTCGAATCGAAGAGAAAAGTTTCGGTTCACCTAGTGGTGTGGGTTGCACCGAATCGGAATCCATGATAAATGCCACTTGTCTAGATATGACAAACCCTAATTTCAAATGCGACCGTCACAAAAAGCTACCAATTAAGAACGAAGCGATGCACGCCTGATCGAAGACTGTTAAGGATTAAATGCTTTCTATTAATTATATATTTATTATAGACATTTATTCACGTTTATTATTAGATTAGCTATAATTAGGTTAGCTTATTTATATATATACTTACATATGTAACAAGGTTAAGTGTGAATGAGATTTGTCAATTCTCTTCCACTGGTTTCTGTCCAAACCAGTTTATCAAATATATCTTTTATTCTGTTTTTCTTACAAAGACGATCTCGAAAACACGTGTAAGGATTCACTCATTGTCGTTGTTTCTCCTCTCCACATCATAAGCTTCTCTAGCCGAATCTGATCCAAAGACTCATGCACAACTTTGAATATTTCGAAGGCTTTAAGAAGGTTCAGATATTGAATCTAGATTCGATTTGTTATGTTATACTCAAAGTTTCCATTTACAATGCAAAAGACAGATTATTTAATTTATTTTTCCAATGACCATCTCACTATTAGTGCATAATTGAATAAAACATCGAATTCGGTCCAAGCGAGGTTAAATTCGTGTCTGGTCTGTGCTTCCAACACATGTGTTAGTTGTTTATTTTCTTACAATGCTTTACTTGGATTAAGACTTGGGACAGGACTTGAGTTTTCGCAGTACACCAATGGACTGACAGGTGGGTTGGACTGAAAGTTAGTCCACCCAGACGAAGACCCGGACCTTTCCACGACCCAACCAATAGTCCGGACCATGAATATAATAATATTATTAAATATTTT